>SJYA01001826.1:400142-534690 GCA_006410615.1 Neotragus moschatus
CCTAGACCTACTGAGTCAGCATCTGGCAGTTCACAAGATTTCTTGGTAATCACAGGACATTAATATCTGAGAAGTGCCGATTAGCCAGAGGAACAAGTTAGGAACCAGACACAGGTTAGGGCTGTTGAGCTGGCTTGTTAACAGGTACTGGGCAGGGGCCAAATTGTTTTGTGTGAACTTCAGCCGAGAGCCTTCCCCTGCCCTCATCCTTGCTTTTGAGCCCTTTTCCACTGGAAATTCAGGGTTCAGGACAAGGATGGAGAGACGCCGTGTCTGACGTGGGAGCCATAATGTATGACACTCTGTTTCAGTGCTGAGAGCTGACTTGCGGGATGGAGAAAGGAAAGCGACCAGCGACAAGCGTGTCAAAATACCGCCAACACAGAATGTCCGCAAGCCAACTTTTAATTAGGTAGTCAGTATTTTGAAGTTAATAAATGTCACGTATATTAAATCACTACTCTACCTGTTTCTGTGTCCAGTTCTGCAAGTTTTTAAAGTCCCTAGATTGGTGTCTTTTTATAAAGCTTAAACTCTTTGTGAGCTAAAGGGACAACTTTTGATTATGGAGACATTACTGTTAAGAGATTGCTTGCTTAGAATACAGACACTGTAAAGAAACTCACCAGGTAGAACATCTATGGCAGCAATTCATAAATCCACACCATTGGCATTTTTTTACTTTGAAGTCTAAAAAGAGGAATTTCAGACATTTTCCTTTACAGGAACTCTATTTTCCTGCAGTTTCTCTTGTTTACTCCTTAAAAGAATCCTGGGAACCGGCGTAGGTCACTATAACCTGCCATTACTGTTAAATCTCACTGCTCATTTGCAGGGGAGCATTTGTTCTTTAGTAACCTAAGCCGAAAAACCATTAACGTTTTTTCTTGTAAAAATCCTTGCTTCGTAAACTGCCAGAAGTGGCCAGATGAAAAGAACAAGAATTTCTAGTTCTTCCAGGCAAACAGGAAGCCCCACCTCAGTAGGCCCTGCAGACAGCAATTCCGAACTTTCATTCAGAGCTTAATTGTTGGAGTATAAGCATTTGGGATCACTGAATTGGCTGGGATTGTTGAAGCCAGCTGTTCTATAATACCTTTGGTATTCCAGGTGGCCAAATTCCTGTATTCATTAAAACAATGTATCATTTTGTCTGGAGGCTTAGCATCCTTGTATTGGATAGAAATATGGAAGTACCTGTTGACAGCCACTGAGATGGCTGAGCTGAACCTCCAGAGAGCCCAGTGTAATTGCATGCAACCTGGCCATGGAGATCTTTAAACCCTCTCCTCCAAAGAGAAGTGTCCAAGGTTGAGTTACGGTTGGATCGTCATCTTATGAACCTGTTTATCAAACAATCCCATGGCGGAGAGTTTGCAGATATGCTCATAGAAATGCAGATTCCCAGGTACCGACCCAAGAGAATCAAATTCAGTAGTTTGCAGACAGCTTTAAGAATCTGACTCTTTAAGCAAGCCAAGCCCTGTTGAGATTCCAATAGAAGAGGCCCTTGGGCCATATTTAAAAACACTTTCTTGGAGATTGTTTTTAGAAGAGAGTGACTAGAAGAACTGAAATGTGTTCACTGTTGGGTCCGTTAGGGATCCATCAGTAAGTGATTCAAGCATATTATAAAAAAGATGAAAACAAAAAGATAATGTGGTATAAGGACAAGACTTTGTGGGTAATAACAAACTAGTGGAGTTCTGAGCCTTAATTTGTTGCTCTAACCAGTTCTGTGGCTCCAGGTAAGACACTCAGTCTCTCTCAGTACCCAAGCTTTTTGCCTCTTAAATGAGGGCCTTGAGAATGATTAATCTTAGGTCTTCCGAATTTCCAATGCTTCACAAATCTATGATACTCGACATTATCTGTTTGCATCAGTTCTTAAAGGAATTGCCAGCAGGACTCTTGATGGTTTCACTAAAATAGTGGAGCAGCAAGCATGGCCTCTGGGCCAGCAGCATCTCCATTGTCTGGGCACCTGTTAGAAATACAGTCTTGAGCCCTGCCTCAGACTTGCGAAAACTGAAACTTTGAGAGTGAAGACCACTCTTCCAAAAACAGTACTTGGAAGAAAAAATTTGAGAAGTGGTTTTTTTGTTTGTTTGTTTTTTAATCCATAGTGAATGGAAATCACCACTATGTGCCAACTTTTAACACTGTTTAAAAATACGATGATACATGTATTGACAACCTGGTTCAAATTGAAGGGGAATTCGTAAAAGACTATTGAAATCTAGAGCCTTGTTAGGCAAAGCATCATATCCTGACTGTCAACATCACTATGCCCTGGTAATTTGTGAGTGTTGCAGACTCTCTGCTCCTACCCCAGACACACTGAATCAGAATTCGCTTTTTTTTTTTTCTGAAGAAAATCCGATAATTCATTTGCAGGTTAAAGCCTGAGAAGCACTAGAAGTTCTAGATAAAGCTGTTAAAACCATAGTGCCAGCTTTCCCTTTCCTTCAAAATATTAATGCACACATCTGTAGGTAAAAAGTTTTTCCTTTAAGTTTTCTCTGCACTTATTTCAATTTAACAATCGGTAGGTGTGTTCATTGTATTTTGAGGCATTTAAACCTTTGTTTCCTATTTATCCTTGAGGAAAGTTACTTTGCACTTTTCCCTTCTTTCTTCCTTTTTTTCTTTTCAAGCTGGCGTCTCAATCTAGATTCCTGTCTTACTAGAGACATTTTTTAAGCTTAGTTTTCGGCTATCTGGCCCTCTTCTCTAAGATAGAAGATGGGGAGAGTATTGACTTGTTTTTTGTTTTACTTCATTTTGTATCGCTTTGCTTCATTGCTATATCAGTGTCAATAAAATGGTAAGCTTGAAGATTTACATTAAAGAGTAAAAAGTGTAAATTAGAAGATAGACATTAAATTACAGAGTTTCCTTTTACAGCAGTGAAATTCATTAAGAATGCACCGATTCCAGCAGTAGAACTTCCTACATTAACAATAAAGAAGCAGCCACCCTGCTTCACCTTTGGGCCGAGGGAAGCTGAAATTTCACACTCAGGACATGACAGGTTCAGTATAAAATAGATGGAGATGGAGCCCAGCTTGCTGAGTGCATATTCTTCTGTGGCAACTTTTAAAAATAAATTTTAAATCATTTTTTTTTCCTTTAGGCACTCTAGTCATAACTCCTAGGTTCTAAAACATTTTCAGCCTCCTCCGAAAATATGTGAGTTCTGAAAAGATTTTACTGGCTTTCAAACTATGAAATGAAAACTACATTCAAATGACCGTTTCATTAAATATTTCTCCAACAAGACATTTCATTGTTGATTATTTTATCAATGACGACATTATCTCTATTTGTCACTTAAATCATGCTCATATACTTATGTGTGCCATTCAGAGTGTTTTATATGATTTAAGATGGTGCTAAAAATTACAATTCTAAAGATCTTAAAACCTGGCCTGCCATAGTTAAATACTCTTCTTCTTTTCAGTGACTACTCTGTATCTAATTTTTCTCTTTAGAAGTAGAAATTGGTCAAGTTGCTTTTGGTAAAAATAAGAATATGCCATAAAAGGGCAATTTTTAGTCAATTTTTGAGGGGCTGCTTTTCTCTAGAGCAGCAATTCTTGATATTTTGGGGAATTACAACTCATTTGAGAGTCTCATTGAAAGCTAAAGAAACTCTGCTTTAGAAACATGAAAATATACACAAAAAAATATATTTGGGGCTGATGGTTAATGTTTCAGTAAAGGTTCTTTGGATGGCAAAAATTAGTGAAACAAACCAGCAAATAAAATTAATATGTTGACTTTAGGGGTTTTAGGCAAGCAAAAGATAACTTTTATTTCATATAGCTGGATACAGCTGGTTCCAGGGCCTCATGAGTCTGATTATGCTAAGCTCGACTTCCTTCTGACCCTCTGAAGTGCTTGCTCCTGTGTCTGGATGGTTCTGACTTCACGTGTTAGTCATTGATAAGCTCTCGGCTGATAGCCCATATCATGAAACCTAGCAGTAGAAAGACGCTACTTCCCAGGGAATCTCAGATGTATCAGATATCAAATATGTCACATATATTAGAAATGAACGTGTTAATCTCATTTGGTCAAATCCTGTATTCTCTCCATTCCTGAGCCAAGTGCCTTCCATCCCTCACTATGGGAGATCACAGCCCAGGTCACAGGCTCCACTTCTGGAATCAGAATTACTTCTGCAACTGAGGAACCGGGAGGAGGAGAGAGAGGGCCTCAAGATGAACATGAGCAGGACCCTCATCAGTGGAAGGGGATGGTGTTAAGGGACAAGGATAGCCAGAAGCCACAGCCATAAGCAGCTCCTGCACTAGAGGTAAAGAAGCCACCTAATTGGCTCAAGCCAACCCTTTTCACTCCTCTGGAGCCCAAAATACAAATGAAAATGTGCGCTGCATCTCTGGTCCCCATGCGTCCATGACCCTTACCCTCGTGGCTGCATTTCCTGTGATCTGGTCATCACACACCTTGTCTCATATGCTCTGCTTGTTTTCGTGCTTGAGCAAAGTGGGTAGGCACATTAGATTTCCTCTAATATCTTCCCTAGAGGTGTAACAGTGCAGGTAACTCAGTCCCTAGGCATCTAAACCTTAGACTTATTCCTCATACTTGTCTATGTTTGCCAAGCCTCATGAGAAGTTTGTCTTTAGACAAGTCCGGTACTCATTTTAGGCTTGACGAATGTTGTCAACAGGGAAGGAAAGATGCACGTGAAACCCACAAGTAATGAACAGTAGACAACCTGTGAGGGAGATGCTAACAGCTGTCAAAAGGTCAAAGGTCTTATGTTCCGTCTTCCTTTGTCGGTGATGGCTGTGATGGCTATGGTTGGAATGGACAGAATACCCAGATCTGACCAGTCAGGATTAAGCTCAATTCTGAGACACTATTTGAGCTACTCAGGAAGTAGAATCTTCTGCCAGGTTCAAAACTATCAGATGATCAACCTGGAGGTGTCACCTTGGAGAGATAATTTGCTTAACATATATCATCATTCCAACACAGTCAAACAATGCTGAGTGACACTGAAAACTCTAAAAAACAGTGGTAGCTTTTCTTTGGCCATGGACTGCTGAATTTAATGGGACCTTTCTAAATAATATCTTTAAGGACCATGACATGGGACTGTTTTATAAATAAACTGACTTTTAACAAAGATCAAGGCAGAAAATACAAACCACTCTAGGTATTTCAAGCAGAAAAGATTTAATAGAGGGGATCAGGTGCTTACAAATAGCATGTAAGACTGAAGAATGAGGAATGTGTGTCCATCCCTGGACTTGTGAGTTCAAAATCATGCCACTGTTCCAGTTGCTCTCACAACATCCTGTAAAACCTGTGTCTTTCAGACCTTGCTTGCCAGGAGCCGTGGCAGCAGGAAGATGGCCACTGGCTTTCAGATATTTAATTAGAGTGCTTCTAATTGGTTTTAGTTCTAGTTGGAACCCAGCTGCAAAGAAGTCTCAGAAATTTAATGTTTAGATTTCTGGTCTCCCTGACTAAGGAAGGATGNTGTAAAACCTGTGTCTTTCAGACCTTGCTTGCCAGGAGCCGTGGCAGCAGGAAGATGGCCACTGGCTTTCAGATATTTAATTAGAGTGCTTCTAATTGGTTTTAGTTCTAGTTGGAACCCAGCTGCAAAGAAGTCTCAGAAATTTAATGTTTAGATTTCTGGTCTCCCTGACTAAGGAAGGATGGAATGGAATACAAAAGCAATCTACAGTTTATGCTGCAGTTTTAAACAGTGAAATCGGTGTCTTAAGGAGAGACCTGCATTTCTGTGTTCTTTGCAGCATTACTCACAGTAGTCAAGATACAGAAACAACCTAAATATCTGTCAGCAGATATCAAACGGGTAAAGAAAACACCGCACACACAGACACACACAGACACACACAGACACACACACACACACACAGGAACATTACTCAGCCCTAAAATAGAAGGAAATCCTGCCATTTACAACATGGATAAACCTTGAGGTCATTATGCTAAGTGAAATAAGCCAGACACAGAAGGATAAATGCTTCATGATCTCATTGTGGAATCTGAAAAAGTGAGACTCATTAAAACAGTAGAATGGTGGTTGCTAGGGGCGGAGGGGTAGGGGCAATAGGGAGACGTTAAAGAGTACAAAGTTCCCATTATATAGGATGAGTAAGTCCTGGAGATCTAATGTGTAGCATGGTGACTATAATTCATAATCCTGTATTGTATGCTTGAAATTTACCGAGAGTAGATTTGATGTGTACAAAAGTTCCAAAAATATATGGTAACTGTGCAAGGTGATACATGTTAATTAGCTTGACTGTGGTCATCATTTCACATTATATACGTATATCAACACATTAAACTGTACATTTTATGAATAATTCTTGTCAATTATACGTCAGTAAAACTGGAAAAATGAGTTTCTCTTGGACTCATAATGAAATCCCAGTTTTGTTCAAGAGGAAAATCCCTATCTACTGCAGTTGTAAATAGTGTTAAATTGTGTGTGTGTGCTCAGTCGTGTCCTACTCTTGTGATACCATGGACTGCAGACTTCCAGGCTCTTCTGTCCCTGGGATTTCCCAGGCAGTAGTACTGGAGGGGCTGCTGTTTCCTTCTCCAGATCTTCCCCACCCAGAATTGGACCTGAGTGGACTGCATCTCCTGCACGGGTAGGTGGAGTCTTTACCACTGAGCCACCTGGAAGCCACGTGTTAAGAGTAAGCCTAAGTAAACCATGAACTGCACTTTTTCTTTTTAAAATTTATGTCTGAATTTACAGATAGTACAGTTCACAGATTTGGTTTGAGTTATATGAGTTTTGCCAAATGCACTGAGTCCTGTAACCACTGACGTAATTGGGATACAGAGCAGTCCCATCGCTCTGGAAAACTTCTCTTCTTGCTGCCTGTTTGTAGCCAAGCCCTTTCTACGTCCTTAATCCCTGGACCGCTGCTCTGCCTTCCATCATTAATACCTTTGCGATTGTCAGAATGACATAGAAGCGGAACCGTACAATTTGTGCCGAATAAAACATCTGCTTCTGCTTTACTGATTATGCCGAAGGCCTTGACTATGTGGATCACAGCAAACTGTGGAAAATTCTTAAAGAAGTGGGAATACCAGACCACCTTCCCTGCCTCCTGAGAAATCTGTGTGCAGGTCAAGAAGCAACAGTTAGAACCAGATGTGGAACAACAGACTGGTTCCAGGTTGGGAAAGGAGTATGTCAAGGCTGTATATTGCCACCCTGCTTGTTTAACTTATGTGCAGAGTACATCATGAGAAACGCTGGGCTGGATGAAGCACAAGCTGGAATCAAAAGATTGCCGGGAGAAATGTCAATAACCTCAGATATGCAGATGACACCACCCTTATGGCAGAAAGCAAAGAAGTATAGAGCATCTCTATGGAAGTGAACGAGGAGAGTAAAAAACTTGGCTTAAAAGAACATTTCAGAAAACNAAGCTGGAATCAAGATTGCCGGGAGAAATATCAATAGCCTCAGATATGCAGATGACACCACCCTTATGGCAGAAAGCAAAGAAGTATAGAGCATCTCTATGGCAGTGAACGAGGAGAGTGAAAAAGTTGGCTTAAAACTTAACACTCAGAAAACTAAGATCATGGCATCCGGTCCCATCACTTCATGGCAAATAAATGAAGAAACAATGACAGACATTGTTTTCTTGGATTCCAATCACTGCAAGTGGTGACTTGCAGCCATGAAATTAAAAGACGCTTGCTCCTTGGGAGAAAAGCTATGACCAACCTAGATAGTATATTAAAAAGCAGAGACATTACTTTGCTGACAAAGGTCCATTTGGTCAAAGCTAGAGTTTTTCCAGTAGTCCTGAATGGATGTGAGAGTTGGACTATAAAGAAAGGTGAGCAATGAAGAATTGATGCATTTGAAATGTGGTGTTGGAGAAGACTCTTGAGAGTCCCTTGGACCGAAACAAAATCAAACCAGTCGATACCAAAGGAAATTAGTCCTGAATATTCATTGGAAGGACTGATGCTGAAGCTGAAACTGCAGTACTTTGGCCACCTGATGTGAAGAACTGGCTCACTGGAAAAGACCCTGATGCTGGGAAAGATTGAGGGCAAGAGGAGAAGGGGATGACAGAGGATGAGATGGTTGGATGGCATCACCAATTNAAAAAGAATTGATATTGATGTTCCGTTGGCAAGATTTCCAGGCAGGATATGATGTATAGGAACAACGTTTGGCATAAGAGTGTACATGGCTCACATGGGACATCTGGAGACAGCTGTCTTAAGTTTTCAAGTAGTTGTACTCAAGGGGAGCATAGAAAATTTCTTTATGTATAAACTTACAAAATTGCATTTCAGGAAAAGTTTGAGCAAACAAATGTGCTTACTAATTCACCCATGGTTACTCCAAAAGGCTCTCTCTTCACATTCATAGCTTGCATGCTTGTGTGCTGAGTCCCTTCAGTTGTGTCTGACTCTTTGCCACGCTATGGACTATAACCCGNTACAAAATTGCATTTCAGGAAAAGTTTGAGCAAACAAATGTGCTTACTAATTCACCCATGGTTACTCCAAAAGGCTCTCTCTTCACATTCATAGCTTGCATGCTTGTGTGCTGAGTCCCTTCAGTTGTGTCTGACTCTTTGCCACGCTATGGACTATAACCTGCCAGACTCCTCTGTCCATGGGATTCTCCAGGCAAGAATACTGGAGTGGGCTGCCATGCCCTCCTCCAGGGGATCTTCCCGACCCAGGGATTGAACCAGTGTCTCCTGTGTCCTGCATTTCAGGTGGATTCTCTACCGCTGAGCCACTGGGAAAGTCTACTCGTAACTTACTCTTTGCTCAATTTACATGCCGTACCCATTGCTGGGCACTGAGCTTAGCCCTCTGCATGGATTTATTTAATACCATCCTAATGAGAACTTGTCATATAGATATTACCCTGGGCATTTAGCCTGAGGAAGCTGCCAGGACCTCACAGCTCACAGAAATATGTCATCTAATGCAGTAATGGCTGTAGGTTTCCAATGAAAGCTGGCATGCAAACTCACATTGTCCACATGGGCCATGACTGCAGTCACTCAGCTCATTCATGAAATGAGTTCATTCTCTCAATCATTTGTCATCATTTATTTAATAAACGTGTATTGAGAACTTAAACCATGTACAAGGAGGACCCAAAAATGAGAGTCACAGGTCCTGCCCTCCTCGAATTCCCCATCTAGTAGTTTATTAAGAGTGGTATTGTATTTTCTGGGACTTCCCAGGGGGTGCTAGTGATAAAGAATCCACATGCCACTGCAGGAGACATAAGAGACCTGGGTCTGGAACCCTGGGTCTGGAAGATCCCGTGGAGGAGGGCATGGCAGCTCACTCCAGGATGCTTGCCTGGAGAGTCCCATGGACAGAGGAGGCTGCTGGGCTACAGTCCATAGCGTCACAAAGAGTCAGACACGACTGAAGCAACTTGGCACACACATGCACACGTTGTATTTCTTCCTTGGTGGCTGCATTTTAGAAACACAGATATTTTGTAGGCTGGGTGACAAGATTAAACAAGATGGTTAATAACCTTATGAGATCGTGCACATCAAAATTTAGGGTGTGGCATTTGGCTGGAGAATGGGAAACTGTCTAAGGACAGATTACAAAATTAAGCCTTCACTTGCTAAGTTATTCTTTTTCCTGTATATTTCATCTGTATTCCTTTATCTGCAAGAATTGATCCGTCTGATGTGTAAGGTTTTGTATGGAGTATGCAAAGATAAATTGAATTTTCCATGCATCTAAGATTTCTTTTAGGCTTGGACCTAAGCTTGAAATACTGATAATGATAGAAGGTTTATTGCCTTGGAGAGGTGCATGTGAAGTGCTGTGTGGTTCAAGGGAAGAGAGAACTAGAGAAAACTTTGAGGGGGAATTGACACTTGAGCCAGACTTCACTGGATAGATTGGATTACCAGGTGGGGTGTGGGTTCATTTTAGGCAGAGAGAACTATGGAAAGGAACGTACAGAGAAGAGGGACTAGCAAGAAATAAACCTGAACTTTGAGATACGAGAAGGTGTTAAAGATTTACTTACTAAGCACCTTCCGAGAACTCATCATTATGTTGATAATCTGTTTTGGAGATTGGACTATTTTAAAAATCCAAGTAAGATAAAATCATCTAAAAAATTTTGAAAGTACATAAAATTGTGAAAAGAAAAACTCCACAAGAAACCTTCACCTAATTGAAGCCACTGGCTAACATCTGAGTGTTTTCCTTCAAGTCTTTTGCATTTAGTTTCTGTACATCTTTGTGAATAGTTGAAATCATGCATTACCTTCTACCTTTTCATTTTCAATAATACCAGCCTTTACTTGTGTTATGAAAAAGCTCTTGGAAGCTGTCACATTGAATGGCCTTGTGCTGTTCCATCGCTTGGCTTTGTCACAGCTGACTTTACCCTGCCTTATTGTTGGAGGTCTCAGGTGTCCTGTGCTCTCCACTGTAAACAGACTGGCTGGTTTGTATTTTTCAGGCGTTAAGGCCAAGACACTTCACTAAGGTGGGGTGGGGACTGACCTATTCAGTTTGTGCCAAGAGCAGAAGGAACCCAGAGACTTGGTACAAAAGAACTCAGCCCTGTGACTCGAGGTTCTGGGGCTGAAGACTGATTTGCTGCTGAAGTTCGTGTCCCGAGAAGTCTGGCCTGAGTGGGCCACTGACCNAGAACTAGAGAAAACTTTGAGGGGGAATTGACACTTGAGCCAGACTTCACTGGATAGATTGGATTACAAGGTGGGGTGTGGGTTCATTTTAGGCAGAGAGAACTATGGAAAGGAACGTACAGAGAAGAGGGACTAGCAAGAAATAAACCTGAACTTTGAGATACGAGAAGGTGTTAAAGATTTACTTACTAAGCACCTTCCGAGAACTCATCATTATGTTGATAATCTGTTTTGGAGATTGGACTATTTTAAAAATCCAAGTAAGATAAAATCATCTAAAAAATTTTGAAAGTACATAAAATTGTGAAAAGAAAAACTCCACAAGAAACCTTCACCTAATTGAAGCCACTGGCTAACATCTGAGTGTTTTCCTTCAAGTCTTTTGCATTTAGTTTCTGTACATCTTTGTGAATAGTTGAAATCATGCATTACCTTCTACCTTTTCATTTTCAATAATACCAGCTTTTACTTGTGTTATGAAAAAGCTCTTGGAAGCTGTCACATTGAATGGCCTTGTGCTGTTCCATCGCTTGGCTTTGTCACAGCTGACTTTACCCTGCCTTATTGTTGGAGGTCTCAGGTGTCCTGTGCTCTCCACTGTAAACAGACTGGCTGGTTTGTATTTTTCAGGCGTTAAGGCCAAGACACTTCACTAAGGTGGGGTGGGGACTGACCTATTCAGTTTATGCCAAGAGCAGAAGGAACCCAGAGACTTGGTACAAAAGAACTCAGCCCTGTGACTCGAGGTTCTGGGGCTGAAGACTGATTTGCTGCTGAAGTTCGTGTCCCGAGAAGTCTGGCCTGAGTGGGCCACTGACCTTCTGACTCCCAGAAAGGAGACTCATGGACTGTCAGGCTCAAAGCTGTTTGGTGACTCCTCTCATTTCCCAGGGGAGTTTGTATGTTAGTAAAGGACCAAACCATTGGGTTTCCAATTTGAGAAGAGGAAGCAGGAAGACCAGAGAAAGGGCAGAGATGCTCTGCTCACCCTGTTTGACCTGAAATATGGAATGGGCAGGAGGGAAGGTGGAAGTCAGTCCTGAATCCAGTGGGTTCTTATCACCTGTTAGTTGGAGTTAGCAACCAGCAAAGCATTTTCTTTAGGAAGAAACCTGAGGAGGAAGCTCATACCTGCCTTGCTTGGACTGTGACTGTTGTCTCATACCCGTGTTTATGACTGTTTCATTGTTTGCTATAAGCCTGGCCTGCTTTTCATGGGTCCTTCTTATCTTCGGTCCCATCTTTCCTTTATGACTGTTCACTCTAAAAGGAGGTAATTGAATCGGAGGGAGACACAGGTTCTCATGGAACACACTGCAGTCAGTTCAGCTATTAAGTCCGTCGTAAATCCCAGCAGACAGCAGTGTGGCAGCAGTGTGGTTCCATACACTGAATGTGTGTTCATAGTAACAGCGCCTGGAGGCCTACTTCTGTTACGCTTCAGCAAAGGAAGGAGACAGGAAGGAGACTGTTAGCTTAGGGCAAAGAAACATCTGTTCCATGAGACAAAAGAAGAAAAAAAAAGTCATACTACATTTTACATAATAAATGCTGTTTTGAAAGCTTCTCTGGAACTAATTTCCTATCTTAAATCATGCTTCAAACTTTCTTAGGAACTTCACTTTTTAGAAGAACCATTTTATTAATTTCTTGAGAGAAAGCAGAATTTCTTTAAAATGTGCTAACTCTGAGATGAGGCTGTCTTTATTCAAATCTTGGCTCCATCATTTAATAGCTTTGTGACTTTGGACCTATCTGCAAAGCACACAAAATAATGGCAGCTATGACATAGGGTATTTATACAGATTAGATGTGAGAAAACATTTTTGAATACAATATGGGAAATAAAATTCAATACTTAAAATATGACTATAATTTTAATATATGTTAAAATATAAAAATAATGTTAGTTATTATACAAGGGATACTATGCATATAAAATGAAATTTGGAACACTGTTTTTACTGTGAGCCAGGTCTAGAGGACTAGGTACATTATTAGTACATTCAAAATAATTCATGGTATATTAGATTAACAGGATGACTTGAGAGCACTCCAGAGTGGGAGAGTTGCAAAGTAATTCAGCTGAACTGTGAGACTAAATAGATACATAAACACAACTGAATTCTAGAATGTTTTACTCTTATGTTTATCATACGATATTTATCACTCATCTTTGTTCTACAGATGTAGGTTCTTATATTAAAATCTGTCTTTAGTTTGAAATGTGGAGCTGAATGGTCTGTGAAACTAAACTGGGAATGAGTTCAATTTTAGGCTCCCAGAAACTCTGTTTATGGTCAGATGGCCGTACTTCCCTTCCATTTAGTTTCATTGGGGGATAAGTGGATATTGATGCATTAATCACACTCTAAAATTGCAATCAATATTACATGGCTACTTTATTTATCTATATGTATATTTATAAACAATGTTGGCCATCTGAGTTAAACAGAAAGTAAAACATCCAGGAGTGAAAAATATAGTTAAGTGTTGTGAAATGGCTGTTGCGCAATCCCTGCCGCAAAATGTTATTATGCAGTCCAGACGCCCTCACTCAGAGCCTTCCTGATTCATGTTTATCACAGAATCTTTGCCTTACTTATTCTTCTGAACAGAATTGGAGCCATAAATAAAAACAATTTTGTAGTAAGCAAAGCCTGACATCAAAAGGAATGTGGAACTTTGTTATCACATGGCTAATCACCCAGTCATTTCTTTCCTCCTCCTTTTATTCACTCCTTCTTCAAAGATTCTCTAATCACCTATGAAAATACCAGTTGCCTTGCTAGGCACTCGGTTTAGAGAAGCAGGTGGGGGAGATTCAAAGCTGAATAAGAAACAGACCTTTCTGTGTCACGTTGCTCACAATCAAGTGGACAAATTGTGTTCATAATAATTAATGTCATCCAGAAAAGTAATGTTATAGTTGTAAGTCCTTGTGTTAAATAGTCACAGAGAGTTGACTTTAATTTTGTTGTATTCTCATACTCATGCCCTGGATTGCTTTTCTAATTTCTGATTACTGCCTTTATTCTTCCCTGGATATCCTTAGTCCTCTTTAATAGCATCTTTATTGTAACATGATCAGAATGCCCAGTGACCACTAGAGTCATGTAGAAAGCTTTTATCCTATTTATCCTTATTTATCAGGTATATCGGTTACTTTTTGCTGGGTAACAAACCACCCTGAATTTTTATGGATTTAAAAAACAGTCATTTTATTTCTCATAATTCAATATGGGTGGTTGGGCAAGTTTCCTCAGCTGGGATTTATGGNCCACTAGAGTCATGTAGAAAGCTTTTATCCTATTTATCCTTATTTATCAGGTATATCGGTTACTTTTTGCTGGGTAACAAACCACCCTGAATTTTTATGGATTTAAAAAACAGTCATTTTATTTCTCATAATTCAATATGGGTGGTTGGGCAAGTTTCCTCAGCTGGGATTTATGGCCTCAGATGGTTGAGGAGATGGAAGCTTCTTACTTTGTGGTATCTCATCTTTCTTAACCTTTCTAACATGGTAGTCTTAGGGTTCCAAAGAGAAAAAAGAAAGGAAATCCTAATATGCAAGTATTTTCTTGTATCTGACTTGCATTAGAGCAACCCACAGGCCCAAACCCATATCCAAGATCTATGTGGATAAATAGTTTTTCCACTGTTTTTTGGCTGTGCCGCACAGCTTGTGGGATCTCAGTTCCCAGACCAGGGATTGAACCGAGACCACAGCCCAGAATCCTAACCTAGGCCACGAGGGACTCTCTAGTCTTTCCACCTTGATGGAGAAGCTCCAGGGTGACAAGGCAAAGGGGCACAGTACAGGCAGGGGAGGACTCTGTGGCATGTAGGTTATCTACAGTGCCTGGAGAAGGCGCAACCCAGAGGGGACAGCCCACCTTTCAGTGAGAGTGTCTTCTGGACCTGGTTCCCTGGCCCCCAGTGAGGATGGACGCAAAGAACGATGGGACATAAAGCCTTCTGGATGGTTATGTGTCTCAAATGACAGAGTTTCGCCTTATTTGATTTACTCTCAACAAAATTTATTTAGGCCGTTGAGAGTCATATTCAGAGACATGTGAGTTCCATCTTTAGCCTCTCAGTGGTTGGAAGTGGGTCTCCTGATAGCTATGGAGTTGGCAGAGGCAGGAAGATTGTGGAGAATGTTTTATGTTTTCACAAGCAAAATGATGACCTGCTTTTGGTCCCATATAGTCTTCCAACCTCTCAAACATTACATGTCCCATTTCCTAGCGCTGGGGTTCCCCGGACCCATTTCACTTAATATCTTTATCCTTTACCCAGTTCTCAGTGTTCTCTCCAGTAAGCCTCCCTGCCCTTGTCTCCCCTGGGTATGGGTCACCTCAGTTTAGTTCAGTTCAGTTCAGTCGCTCAGTCATGTCCGACCCTTTGTGACCTCATGAACCGCAGCACGCCAGGCCTCCCTGTCCATCACCAACTCCCGGAGTCCACCCAAACCCGTGTCCATTGAGTCAGTATTGCCATCCAGCCATCTCATCCTCTGTCCTCCCCTTCTCCTGCCCTCAATCTTTCCCAGCATCAGGGTCTTTTCAAATGAGTCAGCTCTTTGCATCAGATGGCCAAAGTATTGGAGTTTCAGCTTCAGCATCAGTCCTGCTAATGAATGTCATCTCAGCTGTCTCTGATTTCCTGTAAAATGCTACAGCGCTTGGGTTATCTACCAACCTCTTTTATACTGCAGGATTCGAGTTCCTTTGTGTGCCTTATCAACTGTCAAATCCAAGACAGTGTCTAGTCTACTAGGGACATGATGATATAACTGATAGACAGTCCCTTGGGGAAGAAGAAGAAGATGATATTTGACTGTGCCCAAGTGTTTTCTCTTTAATATTCCATTTCATGTTCTCTCAAGTCAGCAACATGTCAGACCACGGTCAAGTGTGGATTCCTGTCAATTACTCCGTTGCAGAGACATCAGAAAGGGAGGCATACATTCATCCCACACAGCGTATACTGGTTGTATACAGGTTGTATCGCACACGTTTCATATGGCAGAGACACGGCAAAAAACAAAAATACATAAAGCTGCTACTTTGGTGGAGGGATATACAAAACAAACATTAAAAAGTATATAAAATGTTAGGTATCAAATATTGATAAAAGGGAAGAAGTCTTAGTGATTGTGGTAAGCCATTTTGTGGTGAGTAGCCAGGCGGGGCCTCTCAAGTACGGTGACATATAAACAGCAGCTGACAAGTGTTTAGGGAGGAACAGTCTGAACTGAGGGCCTGGCCTATGCAAAAGCCCTGAGATAGAATGGCCTGAGGAATGGGAAGAAGGTCCACATGACTGAAGTCCAATGAGTGTGGACAAGGAACAGGAGATGTGGGGAGAAAGCTTCAGGCTAGATCTTGTAGGGCCCTGTGGCACACAGCAGACACTGGCATTTATCCTGAGGGAGATAAGGGCTCCTGGTAATAGAGGATAAAGAACCAGAGCCTTTGAGAATCCTATGGGTTTGGAGAGAGGCTTGAGAGAGGGAAGATGTGTGTCTCTGCGCTGTGATCTTTTTTCTCCCTTTCCTCCAACACTGAACAGGTTTTACCCTGCTGCATTTCATGAAAAATCCACTCTCAAGACGGACTCTGTACTAGTAAACCAGTGTCTGTGAAAATGTATATAATACTATTTGAACACATATGGAAATGCTTTCTGGCACCAGAAACAAATACATAACTCAAAGGCAAAGACTATATAGGTGTTGTTGGTAATTCTTGCTATTTGACTATGACAGAATCCTTTTAAAAGTGAGTGCCATAATTATGTATTGCTTTTATTCTAATTTATGTTTTCAGGAATAGTTTTTAGAGTCTACATGGTTTTACACAGTCTATGTTAGTTTTACAGGTCTACATATTGCTGCTTAAATAGTTTTGGTAGAACCCAACTAAGTATATGTTAAAAATAAATAAGTAGCTATTTAACTTAAAATGACCTTGTTGTCATATGGCTGGCCATGGGATGATGTACCGGGCTGAGTATTGACTTTCTACATGAAAAACCAACTTGTATCAAGAGCTTTTTTCACAAACTCATTTTTTAAAAAGGAAAGCTTTAAAGAGCAGAGAGTGTTTTCTGTTAAGCGTGGTAGGAATATATTGAACATATATTTTTAATTTATTACAGAAGTAATATATTGTATTAAATGTATACAGTATAGAAAATCTTAGAGTTCTTAGAAATGTCATTATAGTCAGTTCATAGTGACATTTTTTAAATCAAGCCAAATCAGCCTTGTTATGCAACACATTCATTTATTTTCAAGGTAATTTAGTCATAGCCAAGTTATTGGTTTCATATGATTAATATCGGGCTGTTGTGTGCATTGTTCAAAGAAAAAAAATTGAGTTATCATATTTACTTGCATTGGCTATCAGTAAATATATCCTGATGCTTGCCCCTGTCCTCTTGATGTAGTCTTCCCAGTACCAAAATCAGTAGGACATTTAGAGGTCAGCAGAGGTTAGACTGCTCTACAGTTTCCAACAGAATCGGTTTCTATTGTGAAACAGAAGAGTTCCTTCAATATGTAGGAGGCTGCACTGTTCAGAGAACAAGAGCATTCTACATACCTCATCTCTTCTACCGAGGGAGCCACCTTCAAAGTGAGATTATAAGCCTGTCCGTTTTCAGAGGGAGACTCCTTGAAATAGGGTATGTGGGATTCTCTTTTGGTTTCACAGTAATTGGTTGGTTGAACAGCTCTTGAAACTAGTCCTCCCCACTCTGAGTGCATTTTGCCACCAGACTGAGTCTGTCGGTCTTTTGTAATCATGAGCTATCTTGTAGATGTGTATGCTGATGGGTATTTAAAGTTAGCATAGAGTTTAGGGTTTGGGTTATGTTCCCTGTTTACGATGTATTTCTTGGCTGTAATTTCTATAGTCAGGAAATACATAGTATTAATAAGTAGGGGGGAAAACCCAAACCCTAAACTCTAAACTCTATGCTATTTTCCAATACCCATCAACATATTCATCTAGTGGGTGGGGAAGATCCCCTGGAGTAGAAAACGACAACCCACTCCAGTCTTCTTTGCCTAGACGATTCCATGGACAGAGCAGCCTGGCGGACTATAGTCCATGGGGTCATAAAAAGTTGGATATAACTGAGTGAATTAGCACGCGCGCGCGCACACACACACACACACACACACACACACACAAATGCCTACAGTGGGGTTGATTAATAATTAAGTAGAGTGAGAATTCTAGCATAAGCTGGAATCAAGACTGCCAGGAGAAATATCAATAACCTCACACAGGCAAATGATACCACCCTTATTGCAGAAAGCAAAGAACTAAAGAACCTCTTGATGAAAGTGAAAGAGGAGAGTGAAAAAGCTGGCTTAAAATTTAACATTCAGAAAATGAAGATCATTGCATCTAGTCCCATCACTTCATGGCAGATAGATGGGAAAACAATGAAACAGTGGCTGACTTTATTTTCTTGGGCTCCAAAATCACTGCAGATGGTGACTGCAACCGTGAAATCAAAAGATGCTTGCTCCTTGGAAGAAAAGCTATGACTAACCTAGACAGCATATTAAAAAGCAGAGACTTTGGCAACAAAGGTCCATCTAGTCAAAGCTATGGTTTTTCCATAGTCATGTATGGATGTGAGAGTTGGACTATAAAGAAAGCTGAGCGCCAAGGAACTGATACTTTTGAACTGTGATGTTGGAGAAGACTCTTGAGAGTCCCTTGGACAGTGAGGAGATCCAACCAGTCCATCCTAAAGGAAATCAGTCCTGGATATTCATTGGAAGGACGGATGCTGAAACTGAGGCTCCAGTCCTTTGGCCAGCTAATGTGAAGAACTGACTCATTTGAAAAGATCCTGATCCTGGGAAAGATTAACGGTGGGAGGAGAAGGGGACAACAGAGGATGAGATGGTTGGATGGCATCACCAACTCGGACGAGTTTGAGCAAGCTCTATGAGTTGGTGATGGACAGGGAGGCCTGGTGTGCTGTGGTCCATGGGATTGCAAAGAGTCGGACAGGACTGAGCCAGTGAACGGAACTGAGGGTGAAAATAGAATTAATCTGTAAACACATGTGGACTATGTCTCCAGCTATTTTCCTTCACGCTTTCTTGTCAATGTTTTGCTGAAGAAGTGTTCTTATTTAGCATATGAGGAGGTCATTATGGCTGTAGTGGAAGAGACTTATTTACGTGTGCAGGCGTGAATGCTCAGTTATGTCCAGTTCTTTGTAGCTTCAGAATGTAAAATACTACCTGAAAAGTGAAAGTGAAGTCGCTCAGTCGTGCCTGACTCTTTGTGACGCTATGGACTGTGGCCTGCTCGGCTCCTCTGTCTATGGGATTTTCCAGGCAAGAATACTGGAGTGGGTTGCTATTTTCTTCTCCAGGGGATCTCCCCAACCCAGGGTCTGAACCCGGTTCTCCCGCATTGCAGGCAGACTCTTTACAATCTGAGCCACCAGGGAATCCCACTATTCTACCTACTATGCAGAGAACTAGGAATGGATCTTGCGGTATTACATTTAGACCTGCTGAGGTCTGGTTTACAACAGCAACTACAATATGCAGTGGGAGTCAGAGTCTAAGACCATGTCTAGGAGATCATGAGTCACAGCTTCATGGAGAGAGGATCCCAATCAGCTAATAAAACCTCCAGAGAGCTAAGTAAGGGACCTCCCTGAGGTCCAGTAGGAGGGAATTTCCCTGTACCATCAGCAACTCCATGTAGACTTTTCGTTTCCTGGGAGCTCTTTGGTCTTGTGTTCAGGAGGGCTTTGTGGCGTCTTCCTGGGCTCCCGGATGTTCGTCAAGCAGAGTCTTCAATTTCTAGTCCATGAGTCTAAAAATGAGGATATGGATGTGGTGCTCTGCGTCACCAGGAAACACTGTGACTTTCCAACCTGTTATCAATGAAGATTTTATTTTTTAAAAAATGATAGTTTCACACATTGCCAAATAATGGGCTTCTGCTATTGATAATATCAGATGAACTTTACACCTTTCCTGGAATATGTGAATTTGAAATCTTAAGATAACAGATTCAGCAGACACAGATACAGAGAGACCAGCCGTTTCTCTCTTGAATCATCACTCAACTCATAGGTGAAGGTATTAGGAGACAGAAAGGATTGTAAAGCTGAAGTTAATATTGGCAGTTGAATTAGAATTTATCTTAAAAATATCGGTTTGCTTCAGTGCCTGCTACACAGACCTTAACCGTGTTTCTTTCTGATCCTTTGTGAAATGAAAACGCCAGTACAGGATGAACTGTTTTGATAAACTGCCTCCCAATTTCAGAGTATATTTAAAGTTAATCCCTAAGAACTAATATGCAACGATACCATTTTCCTTTTATTTTTATGAGCCTCTGTTTTATATCCCACTGCTTATCTGATTTGAAAATGGTTGTCATATTTGGAGAAAGTTAATATTGAGTCATGCCAAAACCTTAATAAACTTAGTCTTGAACTAATATTTCAGGCTCATGGGGGATTTCTGTATGCTAAGATAGATTTTAATATTACAGAAATGTAATAGTGACCTTTCCATAAAACCTTAATAAAATTGCTTAGTGATATAAACTGCAGAAGGGATGAGAACTTTCTTGAATAAGGGTATGTGTGACTTATCTGTATTTCATGGTTCATCTTATCTCTCATTTCTTCAGATCACTTGTGTTTTTCTTTCCCTTAAGCCAAACAACAGTCATTTCCAGAATTTAAATAGAGAACAGAACGCAGAATTTTCAAAGACATGTTTTCCCTTTGCACCAGTGTCATTTAACTGCTACTGAAGTGCTTGTTGTCTTCATAATTCTATTAGTTTCTAGGTCGTTAAAAGAAGTTAACAAAATAAAAAATTTTACCCATAGGTTTCAGTTATGTAATATCAGAAATACAATTTGGGAGTGGCATGTCACTTTAGCAGTAAAGCAGTGTACAAGGGCTCCTGACATGTATTGACTGAGGCTACTGTATTCAGTTTATAAAATTAAAATGATGAATATTTGGCCAAATAACTGTAACTTCCTAAAATTAAAATGTTGACTGATATCCTGAAATTGAAACTCTTTATTTCCTAGAGACTAGCAAAGAGATGACCAAAAATAACCAAAGTCTGAAATCCACAGCTTGACTTCATATTTTTTGCCAGCTCCAGTTTAGGGTAGGAAAAAAAATTCTTAATAAGTATAGCCAGTATAAATCATTATTTTGAAAACTGCTTTTTGTGGTCCCCTGGATGGCTTGACCCAAGAATCTCTTTAAAGGCCACAAAACAAAGGCAAAATGATGTCTTTTAAAGAGTAGAAAGTTTTGCCTTTTATTAGCTTCAAAACCATTTGCATTGCAAAATTGGATAGACATTTCCCCAAACAATCAGTCACTGTGTATCTGTTTATCAGTTGGATTTTAACCCATCGTCTTGTGCAGGATAAATAGCAAATAGAATGGTGATTCTACTGCAAACTTGCAGTGAATAGACTTCCTTGGGTCGGAGGAACTTGGAGAGTGACTTGACAGTGCCCTAGTGATGGGGACTAACCCAACTTTATTTTCTGAAAATAAAAGATTAGAGGGACATTTAATCCCATCTCATCCAGTGCAACAATCCCATTATAACCTCCAAGAACAGAGCAACAACGAAATCCCTGAGTGACTAGAAGTATCTACTCGGAAACTGCTCACTTCATTGTAAAATAATTCTTATTTTCCTGAGGTTGATTCAAAATAGACATTTCTGAGACCCCTNATCTGAGCCACCAGGGAATCCCACTATTCTACCTACTATGCAGAGAACTAGGAATGGATCTTGCGGTATTACATTTAGACCTGCTGGGGTCTGGTTTACAACAGCAACTACAATATGCAGTGGGAGTCAGAGTCTAAGACCATGTCTAGGAGATCATGAGTCACAGCTTCATGGAGAGAGGATCCCAATCAGCTAATAAAACCTCCAGAAAGCTAAGTAAGGGACCTCCCTGAGGTCCAGTAGGAGGGAATTTCCCTGTACCATCAGCAACTCCATGTAGACTTTTCGTTTCCTGGGAGCTCTTTGGTCTTGTGTTCAGGAGGGCTTTGTGGCGTCTTCCTGGGCTCCCGGATGTTCGTCAAGCAGAGTCTTCAATTTCTAGTCCATGAGTCTAAAAATGAGGATATGGATGTGGTGCTCTGCGTCACCAGGAAACACTGTGACTTTCCAACCTGTTATCAATGAAGATTTTATTTTTTAAAAAATGATAGTTTCACACATTGCCAAATAATGGGCTTCTGCTATTGATAATATCAGATGAACTTTACACCTTTCCTGGAATATGTGAATTTGAAATCTTAAGATAACAGATTCAGCAGACACAGATACAGAGAGACCAGCCGTTTCTCTCTTGAATCATCACTCAACTCATAGGTGAAGGTATTAGGAGACAGAAAGGATTGTAAAGCTGAAGTTAATATTGGCAGTTGAATTAGAATTTATCTTAAAAATATCGGTTTGCTTCAGTGCCTGCTACACAGACCTTAACCGTGTTTCTTTCTGATCCTTTGTGAAATGAAAACGCCAGTACAGGATGAACTGTTTTGATAAACTGCCTCCCAATTTCAGAGTATATTTAAAGTTAATCCCTAAGAACTAATATGCAACGATACCATTTTCCTTTTATTTTTATGAGCCTCTGTTTTATATCCCACTGCTTATCTGATTTGAAAATGGTTGTCATATTTGGAGAAAGTTAATATTGAGTCATGCCAAAACCTTAATAAACTTAGTCTTGAACTAATATTTCAGGCTCATGGGGGATTTCTGTATGCTAAGATAGATTTTAATATTACAGAAATGTAATAGTGACCTTTCCATAAAACCTTAATAAAATTGCTTAGTGATATAAACTGCAGAAGGGATGAGAACTTTCTTGAATAAGGGTATGCGTGACTTATCTGTATTTCATGGTTCATCTTATCTCTCATTTCTTCAGATCACTTGTGTTTTTCTTTCCCTTAAGCCAAACAACAGTCATTTCCAGAATTTAAATAGAGAACAGAACGCAGAATTTTCAAAGACATGTTTTCCCTTTGCACCAGTGTCATTTAACTGCTACTGAAGTGCTTGTTGTCTTCATAATTCTATTAGTTTCTAGGTCGTTAAAAGAAGTTAACAAAATAAAAAATTTTACCCATAGGTTTCAGTTATGTAATATCAGAAATACAATTTGGGAGTGGCATGTCACTTTAGCAGTAAAGCAGTGTACAAGGGCTCCTGACATGTATTGACTGAGGCTACTGTATTCAGTTTATAAAATTAAAATGATGAATATTTGGCCAAATAACTGTAACTTCCTAAAATTAAAATGTTGACTGATATCCTGAAATTGAAACTCTTTATTTCCTAGAGACTAGCAAAGAGATGACCAAAAATAACCAAAGTCTGAAATCCACAGCTTGACTTCATATTTTTTGCCAGCTCCAGTTTAGGGTAGGAAAAAAAATTCTTAATAAGTATAGCCAGTATAAATCATTATTTTGAAAACTGCTTTTTGTGGTCCCCTGGATGGCTTGACCCAAGAATCTCTTTAAAGGCCACAAAACAAAGGCAAAATGATGTCTTTTAAAGAGTAGAAAGTTTTGCCTTTTATTAGCTTCAAAACCATTTGCATTGCAAAATTGGATAGACATTTCCCCAAACAATCAGTCACTGTGTATCTGTTTATCAGTTGGATTTTAACCCATCGTCTTGTGCAGGATAAATAGCAAATAGAATGGTGATTCTACTGCAAACTTGCAGTGAATAGACTTCCTTGGGTCGGAGGAACTTGGAGAGTGACTTGACAGTGCCCTAGTGATGGGGACTAACCCAACTTTATTTTCTGAAAATAAAAGATTAGAGGGACATTTAATCCCATCTCATCCAGTGCAACAATCCCATTATAACCTCCAAGAACAGAGCAGCAACGAAATCCCTGAGTGACTAGAAGTATCTACTCGGAAACTGCTCACTTCATTGTAAAATAATTCTTATTTTCCTGAGGTTGATTCAAAATAGACATTTCTGAGACCCCTGATCTTTGATATAGAGGTTTTCCTCTGAATGAACACAGAACGTTTAAATTGCTCCCTCTTCCACATGGGTGACTTTCAAAACATGCTCCGAGTCAGAAAGAGGATGCGATGGGTCTTGGATGAGCAGTTCAGTCATAATGAGTAATGTCACATCTGCGCCAGTAGGACTCAGTTCACCAGTTCTTGACCTCTGTTTCCACCCAGTTACAGCAAAGCTTTGGAGAAGGAAATGGCTACCCACTCCAGTATTCTTGCTTAGAGAATCCTGTGGACAGAGGAGCCTGGTGGGCTGCTGTCCATGGGGTCACATAGAATCGGATGCGACTGAAGCGATTTTGCATGCATGCATGCATGCATGCATGCATTGGAGAAGGAACTGGCAACCCACTCCAGTGTATCTTGCCTGGAGAATCCCAGGGACGGAGGAGCTTGGTTGGCTGCCGTCTATGGGGTCGCACAGAGTCAGACACGACTGAAGTGACTTAGCAGCAGCAGCAGTGCAGAAAAGCTTAAATTAACTCTGGATTGCCTGGAATTGTCTTTCATCACTTGTTGCTTAAATAGAATGACTTCCTTCATCAGCTCTCTCTGTTGTTGATATGCTTCCTAAAAGTGTGGTACAGAAATATGCAAAATACTCCAAGCAATGGTGGGATCCAAATGAGTTTGCTCAGAGGGTTATATCCCTTAACTGAAGTCCTCTCTGAGACTGCATTAAAGTATAAGCAATTACCTCTTTGCCGTTAGCTCTTCAAGGTTGGAGTTTAAAGAAGGTCAGATGCTCTTCATGTAAAAAGGCTACTTTTTTTTTTTTTTAAAAAGAAAAGAAAAACGCCTTCATGATCTTTGTGTTACTCACTTTTCCATGAATCTTGGTAGCTTGACCCATTCTTCCAAGCAGTCATTGTGTAACAGTGAAGCTAGAAGAGCAGTGGAGTTATGGTCTGGTCCCTCCTAAAGGCCACTGATAAAGGGTGTGAAGTCCTGGAGAGGAGGGAAGGGTGCGCACGGCACAGGGCTGCCATGAGGGGGAGGCTCCTGGCAGCCAACCAGATGGAGGACAAAGGGATGAGCAAAGCCGCCCCGAGGGAAGAGGGCCACGTGCACACTGCCACCACTGCCGTGTTTAAAATGGATCACCCCCGAGGACCTCTGGATAGCACAGGGAGCTCTGCTCACTGTGATGTAATAACTAATTGGGAAAAGAACTTGATAAAGAATAGATACATGTATATGTAACTGAGTCCCTTTGTTGTGGAACTGGAACTAACACAGCATTGTTAATCAGCCAACTACTCCCACACAAAATAAAAAAATTTTAATTAATAAAAGAGGATCAGTAGAGTATAGGGTGAAGGTGGGAAGTTAAGAAAGACCAGCACCAAGGTAAGGACAACGGAGTTTGAAGACTAGTAGGGTCCAGCTACTCAAAAAGGCATTTTGGACAGAATTTAAGTGGGCAGATTCCATATTTTAAGACATTTATACTGAGTCGATAGGTGGGAAATAGGAATGGTGAGCATCTTTTCATTATTTGGGGAAAATTGGCCATGAGAGGGTCTAATATAGGTGGTCAAAAGATACATTAATAGTAAAGCTTTCTCTTTTTAAAACTTCAGGACATGATAATTGATTTAGTGACAGTAGGTGTTTTGTACACAGAACCTGATGTAATTTATCATTCATGTAATGATCATAATTGAATCCCATTTCCTCTCCCATTTTACCTTGGGGGTTGGTTTCAATTAGGGCAGAATAAAAATAAAAAAATATATAATGGCTTACTCAACACGTATGATTTCATCCAAGTTAAATATAGGCAACCACGTTAATTTTGTTAAAATGCCCACTATACATATTCCAAAATAGCATTATATGCCAGTAAATGTCATGTACTCAGTGACTGGATCCTGATGTCTTGATCAAAATGCTTTCTCCATTGCATTTAGAACACTGCTCTAAAAGCAAAGCTAAGGATTAAAGACACAGTGATCTTTTTAGAGTTAACATTATTTTATGAGAGCATAAACAAACATATTCATTTTGCTTTTGAATAGTACTTTTATTTACTGTTTTTGAAGCTGCGCTAACAAGGATCTCTGTCCTTGGCTAAGTTCTAAGTAGGAACCTGCTGGACAGTGATCTTGACTTACGCATCTCCTTTGTGGAAACAATCCTTATTTTTTGTTTAACTACCTCTCATTAAAGCAGCTTAATTACAATCCCAGGGAAAGATGACTTTCCCCTCATCTGGGTCAGAGGCCATATCTTCATTGTCTTTACTGAATTTAAGGAACTTTCATCATGAGAACCAAGGTCAGAAAGAGAGTTTAAACTCAAAAGGTGTAAGTTCTGGTTCTCATCATATGTGCTGCGCTGAGTTGCTTCCGTCGTATCTGACTTTTGCNGGAGGACAAAGGGATGAGCAAAGCCGCCCCGAGGGAAGAGGGCCACGTGCACACTGCCACCACTGCCGTGTTTAAAATGGATCACCCCCGAGGACCTCTGGATAGCACAGGGAGCTCTGCTCACTGTGATGTAATAACTAATTGGGAAAAGAACTTGATAAAGAATAGATACATGTATATGTAACTGAGTCCCTTTGTTGTGGAACTGGAACTAACACAGCATTGTTAATCAGCCAACTACTCCCACACAAAATAAAAAAATTTTAATTAATAAAAGAGGATCAGTAGAGTATAGGGTGAAGGTGGGAAGTTAAGAAAGACCAGCACCAAGGTAAGGACAACGGAGTTTGAAGACTAGTAGGGTCCAGCTACTCAAAAAGGCATTTTGGACAGAATTTAAGTGGGCAGGTTCCATATTTTAAGACATTTATACTGAGTCGATAGGTGGGAAATAGGAATGGTGAGCATCTTTTCATTATTTGGGGAAAATTGGCCATGAGAGGGTCTAATATAGGTGGTCAAAAGATACATTAATAGTAAAGCTTTCTCTTTTTAAAACTTCAGGACATGATAATTGATTTAGTGACAGTAGGTGTTTTGTACACAGAACCTGATGTAATTTATCATTCATGTAATGATCATAATTGAATCCCATTTCCTCTCCCATTTTACCTTGGGGGTTGGTTTCAATTAGGGCAGAATAAAAATAAAAAAATATATAATGGCTTACTCAACACGTATGATTTCATCCAAGTTAAATATAGGCAACCACGTTAATTTTGTTAAAATGCCACTATACATATTCCAAAATAGCATTATATGCCAGTAAATGTCATGTACCCAGTGACTGGATCCTGATGTCTTGATCAAAATGCTTTCTCTATTGCATTTAGAACACTGCTCTAAAAGCAAAGCTAAGAATTAAAGACACAGTGATCTTTTTAGAGTTAACATTATTTTATGAGAGCATAAACAAACATATTCATTTTGCTTTTGAATAGTACTTTTATTTACTGTTTTTGAAGCTGCGCTAACAAGGATCTCTGTCCTTGGCTAAGTTCTAAGTAGGAACCTGCTGGACAGTGATCTTGACTTACGCATCTCCTTTGTGGAAACANATTAAAGACACAGTGATCTTTTTAGAGTTAACATTATTTTATGAGAGCATAAACAAACATATTCATTTTGCTTTTGAATAGTACTTTTATTTACTGTTTTTGAAGCTGCACTAATAAGGATCTCTGTCCTTGGCTAAGTTCTAAGTAGGAACCTGCTGGACAGTGATCTTGACTTACGCATCTCCTTTGTGGAAACAATCCTTATTTTTTGTTTAACTACCTCTCATTAAAGCAGCTTAATTACAATCCCAGGGAAAGATGACTTTCCCCTCATCTGGGTCAGAGGCCATATCTTCATTGTCTTTACCGAATTTAAGGAACTTTCATCATGAGAACCAAGGTCAGAAAGAGAGTTTAAACTCAAAAGGTGTAAGTTCTGGTTCTCATCATATGTGCTGCGCTGAGTTGCTTCCGTCGTATCTGACTTTTGCCGCCCTGTGGACTGTAGCCTGCCAGGCTTCTCTGTCCATGGGATTCTCTAGGCAAGAATACTGGTGTGGGGTGCCATTTCCTTCTCCAGGGGATCCTCCCCACCTAGGGATCGAACCTGTGTCTCTTAAGTCTCCTGCATTGGCAGGGTGGCTTTACCACTAGCGCCCCCTGGGAAGCCCTCATGAGGTAGGCTTGATTTTCTAAGCTCTGCTTTGCACGTCTTGCAGTTGGGTTATGATTTCTCACTAGAAAGAGGCTGTGAACATGCTTGATACAATGTAAGCCATTATGTAGATGCTGATGCCCTGGCTGTGAGAGTTGGGTGAAGCCTGGCCAGCTGGCGGGGTGAGCCCCCAGCTGCTCCATCGGAGCTGAGTGCTAACAGCTGCCACGTTGGTCTCTTGTGATGGCAAGAAGTCCAGCCTCTCTCCCCTAATGAGGGTGTCATCCTTCTCGTTTCCAGGTCAGGTCGCTGACTTCTGTCTTTAAAACTTGCCTGCAGTTTTGTGTAGCATTTCAGAAAATGCTGGGTCAAACTTTACCCCTTAAGAAACAAAGTAATTGATTGCAGACACAGAGATGAAGCAGTTTTCAGTAACTTTGCTCATTAGTGCTGACAACTGGGGGAACCAAGGGCTTGTCTGACCAAGAGGCAGGGAATTCAGTTACAAAAGCTCTGTTTAGTCTCTCTTTTCCCAGCCTGCCAATATGGCTTGAATTAGAAGTTAGCGACATTTACTAAAATAAAATACACCATGAACTCTTGGGAATCACTTCACATCCCACTTCTCTGACCTCTGATATCCTTCCCATTGCCTCTGGGCCTTGTTAGACTGAGGGATGTTTTCCAGTTCCTATATAAGCAATGGAATCAGACACACTTTAATCCCACAAAAGCACACATGGTATGAAAGAAACAATTATTTGAAGGCCGTTGACCTTACCAGAATTGCGCAGGCATTTGGCATCTTAAAAGTCTGCTTTGATACTGAAGAGCTGTTCTAGAAATGCCACCATGTCATTACCCTGTCAGTTGCTCCTCAATGCACAATAGTAACGCATTGTTTTTCGAGTTACTCGGAGCCATCTGAATGTGGCTTTCATTTTAAGAAATAAAATAATATTTCAGGAGGGACATGTATGGTGCTTAAGTAACATCTGTATTCATATGGAGCCCAGATAATGTTTAATCTTGCTCATTGAGGCTAGAAGGAATCAGAAAAACGATTGTTTCGGTCTCTAGTCTCTACAGAGAGATTAAGGCCCCAGGAAGTAAAGGGGCTTCTTCAGGGTCACACAAGTACTTGGACAGAGCTGGGAAGGAATCCAGGTCACCCGTCTCTGATCGCCCTGCCGTTTCCATTCCAATCAGCTGAAGAGGTCATATTAATTTTAATATTCATTATGGAAACAATGTAATACATAATTAAAGTCAGACTCCTTTTTAGGCTGTGACCAAATTATTTATACAGCCATAATTTTGGATCATTCAAATTCACTTTTTTGATGTCACCTTAGAAGACCTGTTTCAAGTTGTGTGAACATCGGTGCTGGTGTTTCTTAGGCGAATGGTGGTGATGAAAATGAGACGTTCAGTGTCCTGCTGCTCTGTTGAACAAGGCCAAAGATGGCACAGATTCTGGTATGTGTGCATTCTCACATAAACCAATGCACACAGTAGGTGTCCGCCTCGTTGGAAATAACGTTTAATTACATGATTCTGCACTTGGGAAAAAGCAANGGCGAATGGTGGTGATGAAAATGAGACGTTCAGTGTCCTGCTGCTCTGTTGAACAAGGCCAAAGATGGCACAGATTCTGGTATGTGTGCATTCTCACATAAACCAATGCACACAGTAGGTGTCCGCCTCGTTGGAAATAACGTTTAATTACATGATTCTGCACTTGGGAAAAAGCAAAACAAAAACCTTTAACTCTTTTTCTGTAAAATGAACTGAAGTTATTAATGATTTAGCCTTTTTTTTTTTGCTTTCAGACTGTACCAAAAAAACCCCACAAAAAAATCAAGAGGCAAGGTTTGAGGATTTTGGAAAGAATTTGCAGGAATAGAAAAAAATAAAGTCAATCTCCTTAAATTTCATGAATTTTTTCTCACTATCTCTATTTTATTAGTTTCATCTCTAGCCTTAGTTTAAGGTTTTGAAGAATGGAGGTGGAACAGTTTTGAACATGTAAGTGAGGAGATAACTGAATTTGAGATTTGAAGTTTCTTTAAGTTATAGATCTTGAACCACAGGAGTTTTTCAGGTTGTGTGGTACCTCTATGTGTATGAACATATAAAAGTTGGTTAATTTTTGGTACCTTTTAGCTCACAACCTGGGGGGCATATTTTAGCTTCTCCTTTTATGGTCTGGACTCAGTTCCAGTATGCATGGCCTTATACTTTATCCTCATCTTATGACTCTTGTCTAATAATAGCAAAGACCTATTAATAAAATCGCTTGGAGAATGTTTAACTATCAGGAATTTTGATTAAATTTGAGCCCATTGTCTGTGTATGTTTATTTTAAAAAGAAAATCGTTTTTAAAATAAAGGATTCTTCAGACTCTTGAATATGTGCCTGCTCCCAGTCCAAAAAGTTCCCTGTTTTTTGTGAAGTCCTGTCTTGCCGTCTGTAGACTTATTCCATACACATGCCTGAGGCAACATTCAATAGATTATTCAAGTGAAGATAAAAAAAAAAATCTTTCCTTTGAAATATGCAGATAATTAAGGCAAAACCAGGCCTCTAAAGAGAGCTTACTTCTCCCTTGACACTCGTGATTCGTGTTGGTAATGTTTTGCCTAATAATTGTGGCAGAACCGGTCCAAGGGCAAATGAAAGGCAAAGTATTAAGGACTGGGCTTCAGAGAGAAGACCTTATGAACAGGGGGGACCTCCTCTAAAGAGGGCACCTCTGTGGATAAGAAAACCACACACCCCCACACCGTGAGTTCCTGTCCAGGACGTGGTCTGACACTGGATGACCCAGAGGCCAATCTGAACAGGCCCCAAGGGCAATCAGTGGCCAGAGGTCTGAGCTAAGGACAGGGCCCAGCAGACAGGGCACTGGGATGTACAGCCCAGAAGTCACGCTGGGCCCCACCAGGCGGTAGACCCAGGTAAATATGGAAGCTTGTTCTCAGGCTGGGGACCAGGGGTGAGCAGGATATGAGAAGGGAATGAGAGTGTGAAAACAGCATTTCAAGATCCTGGAGGGGAGAGCAGGTATACACAAAAATGGAACCAGTGTGTGTACATTTGAGTAACAGGAAGAGATTGCTGTCATCTGCCTTGGTTGTTCTTCAGCTTCCTCCCCCAAATAAAATATTCATTCTTTTATTCATGCAGTGTTTACTGAGTGCCCCCTCAGTATGCTGGACACTATGCTGCTGCTGCTGCTGCTAAGTCGCTTCAGTCGTGTCCGACTCTGTGCGACCCCATAGACGGCAACCCACCAGGCTCCCCCGTCCCTGGGATTCTCCAGGCGAGAACACTGGAGTGGGTTGCCATTTCCTTCTCCAGTGCATGAAAGTGAAAAGTGAAAGTGAAGTCGCTCAATCATGTCCGACTCTTAGCAACCCCGTGGACTGCAGCCTACCAGGCTCCTCCATCTGTGGGATTTTCCAAGCAAGAGTACTGGAGTGGGTTGCCACTGCCTTCTCCACCATAGAGAACAGCAAACAAGGCTGGCCTTCCCAGGTTTCCTCCTATAGTGAAGATACAGGTAAACAACAGCTCTGTCCAGTGTAGCATGGTGTGTCTGCAAGAACTATACAGAGTGCTTCAGTGAAATGACAGAAATGGCATTAACCCAGTTTCTTTTATTGATACCTAAAGAATAACCAGAAGTAAGCAAATTTAGGAGAGAGATTCCAGAATGAGAGGGAAGGAAAAACATGCAAAAGGCTCCGTATATCTGGGGCAATGAATCAAGTCTGATGAAACCAGACAGAAGAATGGAAGGGGGGAAATGACACTTTTGGAGCATCTTTTGAGACACTGTTTTTTTCATGTAGCCAAAGGCATTTCTTCTAGACCCTCATGTTTAAACATGATCTTTCTCCTCAGCTCTTTTATTAGTTGTGGCTTTAAAAAAAATGGTTTTTTCAAGACTGAGTTTGCTGGCTTAATCTTTATCCAGTTTTTTCTTTCTGAGTTCTTAGGAGAAATGTTAGTATTATCAGTTTATCGTTGTCAGGGACCATAAAGGTTTGGGCCTAAAGAAGGAAGTGCTTACACTTATGTGTTAAGTATTGCAGTGTCTACATTGTAGATTAAACGGACGCTGTGTTGACTGTTCAGTAGCGTCATGCTTTATTTGCTTTCTTCAAGACACCTCTCACCCTAACTGGCTTATTCAGACTTATCCCTGAAGGATGAGGCTTGGAAAAAATGGTTGAGCAATTACCCGTCTATTTTAGGTCTTTATTTTCTACTTCTGCTCCTGGTCGGAAAGCACATGCCAGGAGCCAGAAACTCCATATCCTGGATTTTCCACAGCCTTCTTGATAGAAGTGTGCATTCTAGACAAAGGAACTGTCTGTATTACTTACTTGAGCTTAAGTCTCAAATGTCTAGCTGGTCTCTTTCCCTGGTAAGCTGACCTGGGCCATAGGTAAAAAGGAAGAGAACTCCCCCTCCCCTTTTTTTTTTTTTTTTGCCCTTTTTCTCTTGATGAAGACTTGACTAAAGGCAGTTGTTCTCAGACTTTAGCTAGTATCAGAACCACCTTGTCACTTGGATGCACTGGTCACATAGATTTCTGCACATGGCCCTCTTAACTGATTTTCTGATTCATAAGATCTAGGTGGAGCCAGAGATTTCTGCATTTCTAATAAATTCCAGATGATGTCTGCTACCATGCTTAGAGAACCACTCATCAAAGGCGAGCTCTGAGGGCAACACCTTAGATCTTTGCCTTATGCTCCTTGCTGGAGTCCCCAGGGGGCTGGAGTCCCCACCTTGGCTATCTAGATCTTACCATCAACAGCTTAAAGGGTGTTCCAGTTAGGAAGAAACTAAGGCAGAAGGAAAGGTCAACCCAAGCCTTCCATGATCTTAGTGCCCACTCTGTACACCTGGGTTCTCCAAGGACAAGCCCCAGACTTCTGTCTTAGCTGGTCAATTAAGAACACCATGAAACAAGATTCAAGAGAGAATTATTTCTGTAATCGAACTGTGACTCCCACCTAAACCTGTACCTAATCTGTCGTGTTGTCATTTTGTTTCCCGTTTCCTCAGACCTCATCAGAACCCTTGTTGTGAAAGTGAAAAAGGCTGAACACTCCCCAACATTATCATGGCTCATGACTCATGCCTGCTACTCGGTGGGGGTGGAGGGGATGTCTGTTCATGGTGAACTCTTCACATCTACCATACATTTTATTAGTTCTGGTCTTGAAAACAGGGACAAATTCTTCTCCTCTTGAGGGAGGGTTGGTAGGGACGTGGAGAATCCAGTCACTTATTTTCATATGTCCCAGGTTTGACGAGTTGTCTTATTTCTCAAGACTGACTGTTGTATTTCTCAGGGCTCCTGAGATTAACTCTGTTTGTCTTAAATACTCAGTAGTAAAAAAATACTTTCTGCTGTTTGCTGTACTACCTTAGTCAGTAAAAACAGAGGTACTTTATATCAGAAGCATAAAAGAAATAAGATGCCTTTACTTTGCAGAATTTTTATAGGTTTACCAAAAAAGTCTTACTAAGACAGTTGTGTTATTCCATGAAATCAGAGAAAAAAACAGTGAAATTTTATCTCCCTCTTGCCTGGAAACAAAGCTTGATTTATCTTGCATCCTGTCAAACAAAATCTTTTTAGCAGACATGTCTATAATTCACTGCCACAAAAATCATGATATATTTCTGAAAGATCATACAGAATATGGTTAAGCCAAGGACTTACTAAACATTGAGGAACGGACACCTCCGAAGGCTCACACTTGGTGCTCTGAACCTCTGCCATGCAGTTTCCCTTCACTAGTATTGGCTCCTAAACCTGGGCCTGTGGCTGAGTCCTTCAGAGAAACTCAACCACAAGGGAAGAGGTTAATAGCAAGACACTCTCAGGGCAGAGAACCTCAGTTATAAACAACTACTTTTAATATAATTTCAGCCACTTTACATGTTCAAGAGGATCTTGGAGGGCCGGCATAGGAACCCAACAGACATTTCCAAAGGAATTCCTACAGGCAAACAACCAATGGCCAATCTTTTAAAACAAATCAGTTATTTTCTTGGGAAACTATATACTTCATTGTATTCTTATTGCCTTAAAACCTGGTCATTCCAGAAGGATTTATATATTAACAGCTATTCATTATCTTCAAATGAAGTCAATCCTAAATATCCCAGCTAAACAAGCATTTTTTAGGCATGTATTGTAAAATTCTGATTTAATGAACCCTATGCTATAATTATAAATATCAGTGTCACCTAATTAAATTGAGAAAGACAATTCATTTTAACATTTTCTCATTTATTTTGTGATCATTAAATTTTAAGACAGTGACATTTGTCTTACAAGTATGATTATTGTTGAGGCAGGGGAGATAGAGATTGAAGCAGATATTTGCTGTTTTTATCTTATTCCTATTCAATTTGTGTCTTTTACGAATACCTGGAAATTACTTCTATGTTTTTATATCTTAATGATGAATTTAATAGATGCAAAGGCCTTAGGTTATTGTAGTTTAGAATTCCTTAAAGACTAAACCCAGTATCACCATAATCTGCTCTATTTCCAAATATAAGTGTCATAGAAGTTCCAGAGTTAATACCTAAGCTTCAGTCATTATTAAGTAACTCCTTCCTCAGAATCAGGTACAACTGGTATGTGTGAGGCTCCTGATGTGCAGTTAAGATCCTAAATCTTGAAAGGAAAAGGAGAATGTTTTACAACTTTATTTATCAGTTTCTTCCTGCTATTTATTCTTGCCAGAAATTCTGGTGGAAAACATGGACGTTATTTAAAAAGTGACTTATGTGAGAAAAATAAGATTTTTTTAATGTCATCTCTTTACTTTTAAAAACATTATTCTTGAATATAAAACTTACAGTCATTCTAAATATTTTAAAATACAGAATGTATTGAATAATATAAAAATCACCTAAAATTCAGTCACCACAATATGTAACCGTTTTTATTCTGGTGTATATTTTGCTTGACTTTTTCTACTGTTAAAGTGTGTCTTTCTTTTGTTTGTGTGAGGAATATGTATTAAAATATAAGACATAAAAATTTGGATCATACCTACAAACTATTTTGTAAGCAGCTTTTTTGCTTGCTTAATGATATGTTGAGTACATTTGTATTTGCTTGACAAGAGTTGTGAATATTTTTGGAAGCTCTTCTAAATATACTGTTGTTCCGCAGAGAACAATTCATTGAAAGCATTATTTTTAATGGACATAGAATACTTAAATACTCTTGTATATTTAACCAATTGCTTATTGTTGCTCGTATAAAGATAATTTTTTTCTCCCATAAACAGCAGAACAGAGAGAATGTATTTTTGTACATAGATTTTGTATACATTTTCAAGCCTATAGAAATGTATGAAAAGCTGTTTTTTTATCAAACAATACAAGAATTCTCTTACCTCCAACCCTCAACAGCATTGCCTATTATTTTCTTAGTCCTACACCCTTTATATGCCTTTTGAAAAGGTTATTTAATGGCTTGATGAAAACGGAGATTTTTTAGCAAATAGGGAAATTGTCATTAATGATGCAATATATCAGTGTCAAATTAAATTTTTACTTGAAATAAAGCCATTTATTAAAGGCTCTGAATCATCTGCTGTAGCTGCCCATCTGTTTTTAGAAATAAAAGGATTACCTTATTTAAAGATTGGAGAACAGTACATTGAAATTTGCTTAATAGATTCAACTAAGAGACCTTTTGAGTTCTGGAAAAAGCCTTGATTGTTGTCAACATGAGTTCATTTAAGGCTGTGGCTTATTTGGTTTGATGGGATTTATATGGTTGGATAGGACTTTCCTGGTGGCTCAGATGGTAAAGCAAGTCTGTCTGCAATGCCGGAGACCTGGGTTCTAATCCCTGAGTTGGGAAGATCCCCTAGAGAAGGAAATGGCAACTCACTCCAGTACTCTTGCCTGGAAAATCCCATGGAGGGAGGAGCCGGTAGGCTACAGTCCATGGGGCCACAGAGTCGGATATGATTGAGTGACTTCACTTCACTTCATATGGTTAGATTGGGAAGGGATTAATTCTTTATGGAACTTTTTTGTTGGAGTTAGAAGGTAAAAGATAAAAGTTTCCCTTGAGAAAATCCGTAACTGAGCCGTGGTGCATTTTTGTTTACTTNAGAGTCGGATATGATTGAGTGACTTCACTTCACTTCATATGGTTAGATTGGGAAGGGATTAATTCTTTATGGAACTTTTTTGTTGGAGTTAGAAGGTAAAAGATAAAAGTTTCCCTTGAGAAAATCCGTAACTGAGCCGTGGTGCATTTTTGTTTACTTGAAAGCTATACGTTATCAAGTGCAAGCAGACGCTTTTACAAATGAGTTCATTTGTTCACAAATAGAAGCACAAAAATGGAAAATGTCTTGGTTGACTTGGGGAAAGCTGCAAGATTTATTTAAAGTTTATATTTATTGTTGAGGTGCAAAATTGTTAAAGGGCATTTGGATCATGGGGAAAGATACCCTGTGGAAGTACTTTTCAAAGGGTCATTGGAATAGAAAAACAGAAGTTATCTGAAATCATTTCTAGATGACATTCTGTGCTATTTTCCTTGATTCACTTGAACAAATGTATGTTGAATGCTCTTCCCTTCAAGGCAGAGCAGTGTCTTCTCCTTCTCAGACTGATTTGGTAACTTGCTAAGTAAGCCTTTTAGGAAATATGTCCAGCTTCAGTGGGCCCACTGTACTTGTTTCCTTGGGCTGCTGTTAAAAAGATTATCACAAACTAGTGGCTGGAAGCAACAGAAATTTATTCTTTCATAGTTCTAGAGGCCAGGAGTCTAAACTCAAGGCGCTACAGGACACTCGCACCACAGGCTGCAGGGGAAAATCCATCTCTTCCGTGTCCAGCTCCTGGGGACTGCCGTCACTCCTTGGCTTGCGGCTGCATCACCCCGTCTCTGGCTCCACGGTCACAGGGTCTCCCCTCTGTCTCTGTCAAAACTCCCTCTGCTTCGCTTTTGTCAGGACTTTATGACAGCATTTCAGGCCCACTGGGAAGATGGATGATCCACGGGAACCTCTCTACCCTTAAGATCCTTAATCGCATCTGAAAATTCCTCCTTTGCCATATAAGAACATTTATAGGTTTCAGAGACTGGGATATAGGAGTCGTTTAGGGGCCACAAGTCAGCCTGACATACCCTGGATCTTCCTTAAATATACCTGATTTTGTGGAAATCCCCTGTCTGCTCTCTGCCAGAATGTGAGACTTAGGTCCAGAAACAAAAAATGATTTGCTGAGGTTTTGACCCAACTGCCATAAAGGAGCAGAAGTGACTCCATAATCCAGCCAGTATACCCGGGATAGGTGGTCGGGTAACGTTTGAAGACCACCCTCTAGGTCTAGCCAACGAGATCAGACAGCGGATCTGAGATGTGAGGCAGCTCTCCTCCCCTGGTTCATCCCAGCTAAATGGTTGCGGGGATAGGAGGTCATTTCATGGGTGAAGGGCAGGCACATCGTACTGCGTATCTGGGTGCCCACAGCCCACCTGAACCCCCTGGTGGGCCTCCCCACGGATGCTTTCATTCTCTCATCCTCTTGTTTAGATGGAGCTTTGTACCACTTGCTCAGAAACAAGGTCTCCTGGGGTCTCCCCTTCTTGCTACTCCTCTCCATGCAGTCCAGGGAGGTTTTTCCTCTACGGCCAGTGTAACAGCTAATCCTCCCCAGTTGCGTAAGAACTGAGAAACAATGAAACTATTTAAAGGCCCGCTGGCCTCCTTCCAGTAGGCGCTCAAGGTGTTTACTCTGGAAGAGGTACGGAGTTACACATCCCATCCTCTGTGTAAATCTCCCTCACTTCCCGTGTTCCTTACGAAGGGCCATTTCCTGTGGGCTCTGTGGGGGTGAGGTGGTGTTCTTCCAGGAGACAATGAACCTGGAAATGTCTTCTCAGTGAGGCCTTACAAGGCAAGCCAGAGAATTGGAGGAGAGGATCATTTGGGGTGGCAGTAAAAACATTTGGGCTTTTGTTTTGTATCAGTTAGCTATGGGTAGAGTTTTGAGATCATTGCACAAAGGACATAGTTAAAGAGTGGTCAGTTCTTCTCTCCCTGTATTTTAAAAGAAGTACCTATTTGTCCTTTTAACTTTTATGGAGTCAGTTGGACTGTGACACACACCTACATTTAATGCCATTTAAAATCAGTTATCTGGATCAAACCGCTATTAAACACAACTGGTTGGGTCCGTGTTTTCTGGTTTGTAGGTCATAGTTATGCCCAAGGAAGGAAAGTATTTCAGACAATACAAGGAGCAGCGCCCCTCTCTCCAGTCTCATTTAAAATTGGGACAATTAAGGGTATTCCAGTGTCATTTTTCAAAAATGCCTCTTACTTTGTTTAGAATTTGCAGTGCTCTGAAAAAGTAAGCAGTGAAATAGCTCCTACCTCCACTGCTAACCTTTTTCAAGATCAAGGTCAAAATTACCCTCTTACCATTAGCCCCACCAATGCCCTTCACACAGTGAGACCTTTATGATGAAATTAGCATCCCACGTAGACGTGAACCTTTAAGTAGTGAGGATAGTAGTAAAATCAGAGAAACGTCTGCACTGAGAATGTCTGCTGTATGTCCTTTTACTGAAAAGATCCTGGGAGAACCAGAGTTAAACCAGTGAAGGATGATATAAGTTGATGGAAGCTATCTTTTCATTTTCATTTTCGGTAGGAGCGTTTCATATCAAAGGCTTCTTGTTGCTATTCCCTTTAAAATAAAAACAAAGGAAATCTTGAAAGGAATGGTTGGCAGGTGTGGAGAGGTCGTAGAACACCTAAAGATTCACAGAGGAACCACGTTTTGTCCACCAGGGAGGCCGCCATGCTGTATCTTCCTCCGTCCTTAATGCGGATACTTAGGTGCCTGTAGCTAGCTCATCTCATTAAAGGTCACTGAACGACACACCCATGACAGCCCGAGGCGGTCTGCAGGTCTGTGTCTCTCTGCAGATCTGTTTCAGGATGTGAAAGGCAGGAACACACGCCATTACTCTAGAAGCTTGCCTCCACGCTGCCTTGGATGAATGGGCTGTGTGTGTGGACAATGAAAAATGGGCATGGAAAGACACAGAGAGAGGGAATAGGGAGGAACAGAGACACAAAAGAGAAGAGTGACCCAGTCCCAGTCACTGTGGGAAAGAGACTCGTGGACCCGCCCACTCACAGATGGACTGTCTTCTCTCACCAGATGGGACGTGGCCTGTCTGCCTTGGTGTTCCATAGGACGCTTCTCACTTCATCTGGGCTGGTTAGCATGCCCTTCACGCTTCCAGCAGTCTTCAGCCTTGTCAGTAAGCTCCTCCTTCACAGCAACGGTTGCTATTGTGAAGAAGCTGCCTTGAAATGTGACCTCATGGGTTCTTCGTCAGCTTTCAGTTATTCGGGGCTAAAGAATCACGTATCTACTTCTCTGTATGATTTCAACTTTTTTTTTTTTTCCTTTTTGGAATTTGCATTCTTTTTTATTTGCAAAAGGAACATATTCTTATAATAAATAAAATTCCAACATAGAGATAACATGAAAGGTACCTTCGTTTTTCAGCCCTGAGCTTTGTTCCTTCCCCAGAACTAAGCCGAGTCATAAATTTGGAAGGTTCTTTCCAAACTTATTAATAATTTACCTATACACACACATATATAAAATATATATATATACCCAAAGAAGTATATAATTTTGTCTTGTGTGTGTGCATGATTTTACACAAAAGGTACTACACTGTTCACTGTAACTGTGTATTTAGGTAAATGGTGTCACNTCAGCCTTGTCAGTAAGCTCCTCCTTCACAGCAACGGTTGCTATTGTGAAGAAGCTGCCTTGAAATGTGACCTCATGGGTTCTTCGTCAGCTTTCAGTTATTCGGGGCTAAAGAATCACGTATCTACTTCTCTGTATGATTTCAACTTTTTTTTTTTTTCCTTTTTGGAATTTGCATTCTTTTTTATTTGCAAAAGGAACATATTCTTATAATAAATAAAATTCCAACATAGAGATAACATGAAAGGTACCTTCGTTTTTCAGCCCTGAGCTTTGTTCCTTCCCCAGAACTAAGCCGAGTCATAAATTTGGAAGGTTCTTTCCAAACTTATTAATAATTTACCTATACACACACATATATAAAATATATATATATACCCAAAGAAGTATATAATTTTGTCTTGTGTGTGTGCATGATTTTACACAAAAGGTACTACACTGTTCACTGTAACTGTGTATTTAGGTAAATGGTGTCACACTCATTGGAAAAGACTCTGATGCTGGGAGGGATTGGGGGCAGGAGGAGAAGGGGACGACCGAGGATGAGGTGGCTGGATGGCGTTACCAACTCAATGGGCGGGAGTTGGTGATGGACAGGGAGGCCTGGTGTGCTGCGATTCATGGGGTTGCAAAGAGTCGGACACGACTGAGCGACTGAACTGAACTGAACTGCCTGGTCCTATTCCATACCATTACATTGCTTCCTACAAAAATATGGTTTTCATTTAATGGTATGTATTAGAGACTTCTCACGTTCCACTTCACATCATCTTGTTAACTGTGCCTGTATGAGACTTTTTAGCACATCACTGAACTTTTCTTTCAATAACTTTCTGGAATAGACTGGCTCATATTTTGCTAGAGGTTTTTCTTTGTGAGAATGAGCTTTAGGGTTGGTTGGTTTCTTATTAACTTTTGTGATATCATTGTCAGAGTCTGATAAAGGACCTGGAAAATGAGTCAGGTAGCACTTCCACTTTTTTTTTTTTTTATTTCTTTTAACTGTCCTGGAAAAACAGAGGTACACAGGATTTTACCTTTTCCTTGAATATTTGGTAGAACTTACCTGTAAAGCCATCTGGGCCTAATCTTTTGCTTTTTTTTTCAATTTCTTCCAAGATGACTGGTGTGTTTAAGCGTTCTGCTCATTTATTGAGCCAAATTTATTTTAACTTTGAGAAACATCCACTTTACGTTTTTAAATATTTTGGTTAAAGTTACACATAGCACCTCGCACTGTGTTCACCGTCTCTTTGTATTTACACTCCACCTTCCATCATGGGCATCTTTGCGTTTATGGTTCTTCCTCATCCTCCTTCCTGCCCTCGCCCCTCTGTCACTCACATCACAACCTAGGTATGTAATACATAGCTTGAAGGTAATGAAACAATGATCAGTAAAAGTCACCTTTTTCTGAATATGCATGTATTAGTTCAAATCTGGCAAGTGACAGAGAAAGGGGTGGGGTAGGAAGGAGAGCAAGGAACATGAAGAGTTGGACATGACTTTTCCCATCTTTTGTTTCTAATAAGTTTATAATTTCTGCTTTGACAACATGCTTTAACTCAAGAATTGTTCATAAGTGTGTGTGTAGGTTTATGGTTAATTCCTGTGTGTGTAGATTTTACATACTCTCTGTCATTGACTTCTCTGGTGGCTCCGACAGTAAAGTGTCTGCCTACAATGTGGGAGACCCAGGTTCAATCCCCGGGTTAGGAAGATCTCCTGGAGGAGGAAATGGCAACCCACTCTAGTATTCTTGCTTAGAAAATCCCATGGATGGAGGAGCCTGGTAGGCTACAGTCCAGGGGGTCACAAAGAGTCAGACACGACTGAGTGACTTCACTTGCCATTAAGCTATAATGAAATGTGGTCAGTAGGCGTGGCCACTGTAATTTCTTTCTTTCTTTTTTTCTAGACATAGCTAGAGCTTTAATTTCAGGTTAACCAGCAAGGAGACTGGAAGCAAGGCTCTGAAATGTGTCTTTTCAATCTGTAGTTTCTGACTCCTGAAAAATACTGAGATTTTTCTCTGTAGCCTGATCGTGATTATATTGTTATATGTGTAGGGTAGTTGGGTACAAACAGAATGAAGTAAAGATATATATGGGTATGAGGCTAAATGCATAAAATAACATATTTAAATTATTTAAATATATTTAACTTATGTAAGCTTCATCAGGAAGCCTCTATAAGCCTCCTATCCTTCTCCATCAGAGGGCAGACAGACTGAAAACCACAATCACAGAAAACTAACCAATCTGATCATATGGATCACAGCCTTTTCTAACTCAGTGAAACTATGAGTCATGCCTTGTACGGCCACCCAAGATGGATGGGTCATGGTGGAGAGTTCTGACAAAACATGGTCCCCTGAAGAAGGGAATGGCAAACCACTTCAGTATTCTTGCCTTGAGAACCCCATGAACAGTATGTAAAGGCAAAAAGATAGGACACTGAAAGATGAACTCCCTAGGTCAGCAGGTGCCCAATATGCTGCTGGAGAAAAGTGAAGAAATAACACCAGGAAGAATGAAGAGATGGAGTCAAAGCAAAAACAACAACCAGTTGTATGGACTGGTGATGGAAGTAAAGTCCAATGCTGTAAAGAGCAATATTGCATAGGAACCTGGAATCTTAGGTCCATGAATCAAGGCAAATTGGAAGTGGTCAAACAGGTGATGTCAAGAGTGAACATTGACATTTTAGGAATCAGTAAACTAAAATGGACTGGAAAGGGTGAATTTAACTCAGATGACCATTATATCTACTACTGTGGGAAAGAATCCCTTAGAAGAAATGGAATAACCATCACAGTCAACAAAAGAGTCTGAAATGCAATACTTGGATGCAATCTCAAAAACGCCAGGATGATCTCTGTTCGCTTCCAAGGCAAACCATTCAATATCACAATAATTCAACTCTATGCCACGACCACTAATGAAATTGAACGAAGAAGCTGAAGTTGAATGGTCCTCTGAAGACCTACAAGACCTTCTAGAAATAACACCCAAAATGATGTCCTTTTCATTATAGGGGACTGGAATGCAAAAGTAAGAAGTCAAGAAATACCTAGAGTAACAGGCAAATTTGGCCTTGGAGTACAGAATGAAACAGGGGAAAGGCTAACAGAGTTTTGCCAAGAAAACGCACTGGTCATAGCAAACACCCTCTTCCAACAACACAAGGGAAGACTGGACACATGGACATCACCAGATGGCCAACACCAAAATCAGAGTGATTATATTCTTTGTAGCCAAAGATGGAGAAGCTCTATACAGCCAAGCTCTATGCAGCAAAAGCAAGACTGGAAGCTGACTGTGCCTTAGATCATGAGTTCCTTATTGCCAAATTCAGACTTAAATGGAAGAAAGTAAGGAAAACCACTAGACCATTCAAGTATGATCTAAATCAAATTCCTTTCAGTTATACAGTGGAAGTGACAAATAGATTCAAGGGATTAGATCTGATAGAGTGCCTGAAGAACTATGGATGGAGGTTTGTGACATTGTATAGGAGGCAGGGATCAAGACCATCCCCAAGAAAAAGAAATGCAAAAAGGCAAAATGGTTGTCTGAGGAGGCCTTACAAATAGCTATGAAAAGAAGAAAAGGAAAAGGCAAAAGAGAAAAGGAAAGATATACCCATTTGAATGCAGAACTCCAGCGAATAGCAAGGAGAGATAAGAAAGCCTTTTTCAGTGATCAGTGCAAAGAAATAGAGGAAAACAACAGAATGGGAAAGACTAGAGATCTCTTCACGAAAATTAGAGATACCAAGGGACCATTTCATGTAAAGATGGGCACAGTAAAGGACAGAAATGGTATGGACCTAACAGAAGCAGAAGATATTAAGAAGAGGTGGCAAGAATACACAGAAGAACTATATTAAAAAGATCTTGTTGACCCAGATAATCATGATGGTGTGATCACTCACTTAGAGCCAGACATCCTGGGGTGTGAAGTCAAGTGACCCTTAGGAAGCATCACTATGAACAGAGCTAGTGGAGGTGATGGAATTCCAGTGGAGCTATTTCAAATCCTAAAAGATGGTGCTGTAAATATGCTGCACTCAATATGCCAGCAATTTTGAAAGGCACAGCAGTGGCCACAGGACTGGAAAAGGTAAGTTTTCATTCCAGTCCCTAAGAAAGGCAATGCCAAAGAATGCTCAAACTCCTACACAATTGCACTCATTTCACATGTTAGCAAAGTAACGAAGTAATGCTCAAAATTCTCCAAGCCAGGCTTCAACAATATATGACCCATGAGATTCCAGATGTTCAAGTAGGATTTAGAAAAGTCAGAGGAACCAGAGATCAAATTGCCAACACGTGTCGGATCATCGAAAAAGAAAGAGAGTTGAAGAAAAACATCTACTTCTGCTTTATTGACTATGCCAAAGCCTTTGACTGTGTGAATCACAACACACTGTCATCCATAGTTCTTAAAAAATCCACAAAATTATTAAAGTGATGGGCATAACGGACCACTTGACCTGCCTCCTGAGAAATCTGTATGCAGGTCAAGAAGCAGAAGTTAGAACTAGACATGGAACAACAGACCGGTTCCAAATCGGGAAAGGAGTACGTCAAGGCTGTATATTGTCACTCTGCTTATTTAACTTATATGCAGAGTACATCAAGAGAAATACTGGGATGGAGGAAGCACAAACTGGAATCAAGATTTCTGGGAGAAATATCAATAACCTCAGATATGCAGATGATACCACTCTTATGGCAGAAAGTGAAGAACTAAAGAGCCTCTTGATGAAAGTGAGAGTGAAAAAATTGGCTTAAAACTTAACACTCAGAAAACTAAGATCATGGCATCCAGTCCCATCACTTCCTGACAGATAGATGGGGAAACAGTGGAAACAGTGACAGACTTTATTTTAGGGGGCTCCAAAATCACTGCAGATGATAACTGCAGCCATGAAATTGAAAGACGCTTGCTCCTTGTAAGGAAAGCTGTGATCAACCTAGACAGCATATTAAAAAGCAGAGACATTACTTTGCCAACAAAGGTCCATCTAGTCAAAGCTATGGTTTTTCCAGTGGTCATTTATGGATGTGAGAGTTGTACTATACAGAAAGCTGAGTGCCGAAGAATTGATGCTTTTGAACTGTATTGTTGGGAAGGCTCTTGAGAGTCCCTGGGACTGCAGGGAGATCCAACCAGTTCATCCTAAGGGAGATCAGTCATGGTTGTTCATTGAAAGAACTGATGCTGAAGCTGAAGCTCCAATACTTTGGCCACCTGCTGTGAAGAACTGACACATTGGAAAAGATCCTGATGCTGGAAAAGATTGAAGGCGGGAGAAGACAGGGACGACAGAGGATGAGACAGTTGGATGGCATCACCAACTCAATGGAAATGCACTTGGGTGGACTCCAGGAGTTGGTGATGGACAGGGAAGCCTGGTGTGCTGCAGTCCATGGGGTCACAAATAGTCGGACCCAACTGAGTGACTGAACTGACTGACTGACTGAGTCATTTGTTTTGTTATTTTTCTGTGTGTGATAATAAGATCCTCAATAGTCTTCCATTAATTTCTGAGAATCGTAATCTGTTTGTGGCTTTGCCATTTATTCTTTGTATTTTCAGTTTTAGACATTTATTTTGTATTTTATCCAATATTATTTTTATATCTGCTCCCTTCCTAACCTGTGTCTGTTATATTTACTTTCCTCCCTTCATTTTTACACTTCCTATATAGCTTTCATTTTATAAATATTTCTGGCAAGCAACTATAATGCTTCCTAATTTGAAAGCCTCTTTCTTTCATAAATGAGTTTAGCAAATTCATATTTATTAGAATTAGTAATATATTATAATTTTACTTTGTGTTTCCTGGTTATGGTGGGTTCTTCTTTTTCCCCTTCCTTTCCCACGTCTTATATCTTTTTAATGGAGGCTCACATTTCTTTGTTCTGTTTTTTCCTCTTCTTAACTTGGAAGTTGTACTTTGCATTTATATTTTCTGTGAGGAAAATTCTTAAATTTTTAACACTCATGATTGATCTTCTATTTTTCCGCCAGTATCTAGAATTTTAATTACCTATATTCCGCACCCTAAGATGATTTTGTTGCCCTTTTTTCCATATTTCCTTCCCTCTAGCACTTGTATCAACGTAATCTGAGATTTGGATACCAGATTGTAATTTCTTTATCTTGTTCTTGTACTTTCACTTTTTCTTTTTTGTAAAAGATATAAAACTTCAGAGTAAACTGTCTCTTTTTTTTAAAACTTTCTTCTTTTCTTTCTTCCTTCCAACCTTACTTCCCATATCTCCTATTTCTTAAGTTTTTTTTCCTTCTTGACAGAATATATAGTATATTAAATCTTTCATGATTAGTTTTACCTCAATATATATTTAGTTGTGTGTATCTTCTGCTACCATTTATACCAGCTGCATCACTTGATTTTTTTCGTATTGAGGACACCAATGTCAGATTTCAGAAATGTTCTTGTCCTATCACTTTAATTATTCCCAGCCTTCTGTTGGCTTTTCTTTAAGTACTTCTACCAGGTGGTCTTTGAACCTTCTGCTTCCATTTTCCACAAAAGAAAAGAAAAACAAAAGTAAATGATAAGGAAGTTATGATCTAGCATTAAAATCCAGGATTATATCTATATAGGAACTGCTGGAGGGAAGGAAATATGAAATGAAGGGAAAAAAAAAAACATTTTAGGGTGTGGGATATTTTAAATTCCAGATATTGTCAGAATAGAAGATCTATGAGTGTTAAAAATTTAAGAATCTTCCTAATAGAACATTTAAAATGAAAAATAAAACTCACAAATAATAAGAGGGAAAAAATAGAATGAAGAAATAAGAGCCCCCTTTATAAAGAAAGCAGATAAAAGATATCGGGAAAGAGGAAAAAAACAGTCTAGTGCAGGCTTATAGAACCACTCACTCTTTGCACCCTACCTATCCTATGTATAAGTTTAGGGGTATGTTATATGTGTGTATGTGTGTGTGTGTTTCATCCAAAGACTTCAGATTTTATGTATAAAATTACTTTATAGGATTTGAAGAGGAAAGGGGAAGCCTCCCAAATGATCCACTGTGTTATTTCTTCATGTTATTTCTTCAGATGTAGCAACTAGGACAAGGGGATTCAGGGTCAGATGAAAAGAAGAAGGAAAAAAAAAAAAAAACAAAAGTCAATTACTGGACTTAGTCTATGTGTATGAAGCAAAGCTTTTGCAAACACATAAATATCCAGTGATTAACCTTTGCTCTGCACTTGTTTTTTAATTGTGTACACTCATGATATATTCTTTTTCATTTTCAGGTCTTGACTCTAATCATGGCCAAACCCTATGAATTTAATTGGCAGAAGGAAGTTCCTTCCTTTTTGCAAGAAGGAGCAGTTTTTGACAGATATGAAGAGGTAAAGGAGTGCTATTAATCTTTTCTCTCAAAACATGATTTTTTCATTTTAATTTAATTACAGTATTGAGTAAATAGTATTTGACATAAGTAAGAACATCTTGGAGATTTATAAGTTGAAATAGTTGGAAAGAGTCAAAGTTATGAGATATAATAAAGATAATAATACTATAATTTATTGAGCGCTCTCTCTGCGCCAGCTATAATAAGGATGATGACAGTATAAATTATCGTGTGCTCACTATGTGCCAGAAAGCTTTCTAAGCACTTCCTGTGTATTATTTGTTCAACTCCTTACAATAACCTTATTAGGTCATTGCCACAATTATGCTTATTTTACAGATGGGTTTCATGGAGTAATAGTTTTTGCTTAATCAAGTGCTTCAGGCATTCTTTCCTCATAAAACTTTCTATTTGTCATACATGTAATAGCAATCAGACTTTGTGCTGGCCGCTTGCTTTGCTCATCTCATTTATACAGACCAATTTAACCGAAGCTTTGCATACTTCTGCTTCTACCATTTATTGCTTGTGCCCTTGCAAGGTGGCGGTGGCTCCAGATTTTCTAGCAACCAGGGGCTTGGGTTCACCAGTCTATTCAGAAAGTTTAGGTAGGTGAGTGGAAGACTTCTTTGCATTGTTAATATGTTGTTTTTCTTGGATTTTACTTGAATTTGAAGTTACTTTGGGAAGGATATGTGATGAAACTGTATTGCCTCCATGGTGAAGTAAGATGCAAAACTTGTTCAGATTTCATGTAGAGTCAGAATTGGTTCCTTTCAAAATCCGTGGGATATGTCATATGTGGCTTCCCAGAGCTTCAAATCGCCAGGCTTTCTTCATGAGGACTATGGGCTGACAGCTCAGTAATCTGTTGACTTGGTTTTTCCACAGTGTGTAGCATGACGCTTTCTCGGTTTGCACCACAGTTGCTTTGTGTAAACAAAACTGAGGAAAGAAAAGGATGGACTCAAATGTGGTCGGTGTTCTCTGTAACGAATTGGCATATTGGGGTGACAGTTACTTATATGACTGAAGCTGTACTGCTTCTCTGAAAGAACAGAAAACTGCTTTCTGCTATAAGAAGAAACAGAAAACAATTTTCTACCACCTGGAGGTAGCCACTATTAACTCTTTGGTAGTTTTTTTCTAGTCTTTTTTTTTTTTTTCCCTCTTCCATCGATATAATCTTTTGAAAATGTAAATCAGAATCTCTTCTTCCTCTATTTAAAATGCTTCCATGACTCTCTATTGTATTATAGGATGAAGGAAATGCATCAGAATGAAATACAAGGCCTTCCATAATTTGACTCCTACCTAATTCTCCAATCTTGTTCCCCACTAGTTTTCTCTGCACATTCTTGGTTCTAACACTGGCAATACACTTACAGTTTCCCCAATGAACTATTCTATCTCATGCTTTGTATATACTGCTGCCCTTTCCTGAAATGCACTTGTCCCTCCTTGTTTCACTGGCAAACTCCTATTCATCCTTCAGAACCCACATGAGAAATCTTTATTCTTTAACATTTTCCTTGACCTATTAAATAAGAATCGATCATTCCTCTGTGCTGCCTCTAATGTACCCTTACACATATTCCACTGTATTTACCTTTTAATTTAATTTTCTCATCTCTCGTAGTATACCCTGAGTTTCTTGAGGTCAAGGGCCATATTTTACTTATCTTTTTCTCCCCAGGGACTAGCAGAATGCCTGCAACTGCCAAATTCACTGTATATGTCTAATATCTCATGTCAAAAGGGATTTTAGATGTAATTGATCCCAACCCAGTCTGGTTTTATTATAGTTTGAACATTTTCTTGATAATTGAAAAGGTGAGAGGACATAGTAGTCCCTGAGATCCATATGAAAATCTGTACTTCAACACATTCAAAATATTAGGCTAAATCATAGTACATTTTCATCTTTTAGGTAAAAATGGTCATATCAACAGTTTGATATAGTTCAAACCTGAAGTGAAGAAGTGAAAGTTGCTCATTTGTGTCTGACTGTTTGCAACCCCATGGACTGTATAGTCCATGAAGTTCTCTAAGCCAGAATACTGGAGTGAGTAGCCTTTCACTTCTCCAGGGGTTTTCCCAACCCAGGGATCGAATCCAGGTTTCCTGCTTTGCAGGCTGATTCTTTATCAGCTGAGCCACCAGGGAAGCCCAAGAATACTGGAGTGGGTAACCTGTCCCTTCTCTAGCAGATCTTCCCAACCTAGGAATCAAACCTGGGTGTCCTGCTTTGGAGGTGGATCCTTTACCAGCTAAGCTATGAGGGAAGCCCACAAAGTAAATTCACTTGCCTACACTCGTCCACTTCTCACACTGTGGCAAAGAAAGCCAGGACTAGCTTGGATGCATTTCCAGGCTTTCTCCCAGGTACACCAGGTCTAGACTGAGTCCCCGTGCCCCCACAGTGATCGCAATTGCCCTTCATTGTGAGCTGGCAAGAGACTCTCCTTGAATCTGCTAGAGTATCCCAAAAGATTGACAGTTTTCTGAGACAGTGTCCCAGGCTCTGAAAATCTATAGGATAATTTAAAAATACGTCCTGGCTTTCAGTTCCTCAGATAAGGTCATTTTGTAGAGATTAAATGTAGTCACTGCCTGAGTGTTTCTTTTGTTGTCATATAAGCAGAAACCTATTAGAGAAAAAGTACTTTTTTGGATAAATTGTAATGTGATTTGATAAACTGGAAGTTTATCATCATCCAGTCATTTTTATTTCTCATGATGGTTTTTTGGTTTTGGTTATTAATCATCACAACTCACTTATATTTAGAAAATACTGGTGACTTGCACTTCTAAAGACATTTGCTTTCTTCCACGTTCCTCTGAAAATGAGATAAAGCTGGAAGAAAAGAAATCTTAACAAGTATTAAATACAATCTCATTAAGCTTTCAACTTTCTTTAGTGCTATTTTACTAGGATGACAAGTAAAAAAAAAAGGCTTCTTAAATATATCTCTTCATGAAACATATAAAGTTGGTGTTGACCTTAAAAATAAAAGTTACTTTACCAGCAAAAATGTGTTTATTTAGGAATAGCAGAGGAATTGCAGTTTGAGACAAACATGCTAGTAAAAGCCATTGACAAGGGGCCTTCCCTGGTGGTTCACTGGTCCAGACTTTGCCTTCCAAGGTAGGGGGTGCTGGTTCTCTGCCTGGTCAGGAAACTACAGCCCCAAGTGCCATGTGGCCAAAAGTCCAGGAAACATAAAGTGGAAGAAATATTGTAACAAATTCAATAAAGACCAAAAAAAAAAAGCCATCAACAAGTCCAGCCAGTGAAAGAAGGCAACAGTATTGTTGAGAGAAAAAGGAAGTTGGGAAGGGTTGCTCTGAATAAAAATCCACTGGAGAAAAGTGACAGGAGGGAAGTGGCTGCCGCTCACGGGTGATCTGTTGGGCTGCTTGAGTTCTCGTGGGAGAGGCTGTGTAACATCTTTTCCTTTGCGGGGGAGGGGGGGGGGCCTGTATTCATTTGATGGTTCTCTCCAGTGACGATTCTTCTCTGTAACTGATAATTCTGAGGCAGTTTCCCAGGCTCTGGAAATCCAGAGGATAATTAAAAAAGACTTCCTGGCTTTCAGTTCCTCAAAGAAGGTCATTTCAAAGAGCTTAAATGTAGTTACATGCAGTGGTAGCTTGTGAGAGCTCCCCTTCCTGGCCTCCCAACTCTGTTTTAGTGAGGTTTCCNGGCAGTTTCCCAGGCTCTGGAAATCCAGAGGATAATTAAAAAAGACTTCCTGGCTTTCAGTTCCTCAAAGAAGGTCATTTCAAAGAGCTTAAATGTAGTTACATGCAGTGGTAGCTTGTGAGAGCTCCCCTTCCTGGCCTCCCAACTCTGTTTTAGTGAGGTTTCCCTTTTTTAAAGTCAGAAAGCCAAAGAGTGTTTCAAACAAACTGTAGCCAGTTTTTTTTATTACAGTTGAACCTTGAACAACGTAAGTTTGAACATGAACAACTTCATGGTACACTTTACACAGATTTTTTTTTTTAAATAAATACCTTTTGTTGTTGTTGTTTAGTTCTAAGTTGTGTCTAACTCTTCGCAGCCCCGTGGGCTGTAGCCTGCCAGGCTCCCCTGTCCTTGGGATTTCCCAGGCAACAATCCTGGAGTGGGTTGCCATTTCCTTCTCCAGGGCATCTTCCCTACCCAGGGATCAAACCCACATCTCTTTCATCTCCTGCGTTGGACTGCTTCCCACTGCACCACTGAGGAAGCCCAAAATACCTACCGTGGAAGCGTGCAGTCCTCAGAGGGCTGAATCTATGGAAACAGTGGATATGGAGCCCTGACTGTAAAGTTATAGTCAGATTTTTCTACTGCACTGAGCTTGGCACCCCTAAAATCCCATGTTGTTCAAGGATCAACTATTTTCCTACCTTGTAAGAGTCGGTTCTTTGGAGCCACGGCCATTAAAATATTTAAGACAACAAAATATAAATAGATAAGGCTGGTTTCTACAGTTTTTTGCCTGAACGGCTGTGAGAAATGACAACTGACAGCAAGTGGGAGAAACAGAAATGGGAGAAACAGCAATTAGAGGAACCACAGCCTGATCATCCCACAAACGCCACAGCAAAGGGGCCTTTTGTGAAGGGAGGGGTGAAAGCCTTCAGCACCGTACGGCAGCTGACGTTATCATGATGGCCCAAAGGATCGGGTAAACAGTAAATTGTGTTCCACGTTATCGGTTTAAAGAAGGCAGGGAATCGTTCAATTCAGTGGGTGAGCATTCACTAGGTCAGATTGAAAAAACAAAAATACTTACTACGCACTGTTTTAAAAATATGTATTCTTTTGACAAGAGATGTAACCAGTGCAACTGTGTTTCAGTATTATTTTATTATTTCTGCTGAAGGGTTTCTTTTGAGGTAGCCCCAAATTTCAGATTCTGCAGCCTGTGTTGTGGCCTCTGACTGTATTCTCATGCTGCTTCAGAAGCTCTTTTTATCTAACTTTACTTGACTTTTAAATTACTTATGTGCAAAACCTGTTTTGTTTTCTAAGTAATGCAACAAGTGATGCAAAAAGCTTCAGAGACGTTCCTCTTGCAGAGGAAAGGCAGTGCACGTGCAGCCCACGTGTTTCTGGTCCTGCTGTTTCCTGACTTCCCTTCCGGGTCCTTATTAAAAGGCCGAAGACCCCGTCTCCTGGCTATGAGAACCCTCCCCCAGCCTTTCCTAGAATGCCTTGGTACTTACAGCACCCTCGAAATACTCACCTCCTCAGTGCCTGCCTTTTAGTTTTATTATGACTGCTCTTAAGTATAGCATCTGACCGACTTCACTTTTTAACTTTTCGGCCTGCGCTGTGCATCGCGCGGGATCCCGTTTCCCCAAACAGGGCCAGAACCCAGGGCCTCTGAGTGGGCGCGTGGGGTCTGAGCTGCTGGGCCGCCAGGGAGGGCCCTCCTCAGTGCTTCCTTGTCACTCTGTCCCCAGGACTGCCCCCTGCTCCCGTTTATTTCCCTCCCTAAACACATTACGGCCCCAAACCTCAGGAACGGGGGTGCTGTGTGAAGCAGGCCTTTATCCAAGGTTTGGTGGGAGCAGGCGAATTCCAGCGCTCAGCAGGACACAGTGGAGATCCTGAGGAATAAATCTCAGTCGGGCCGCCAGCTGTTTCTGTTGCTGCCTTTTTTTTCACCCCACTCTTCCAAGAGACCTGTTGCTGTTACTTTTGTTTCACTTTTTGACCTCTCCCTCAGAATCCTTTTCTAATTCATAATTCATCCTTTTCTTTTCTCCCTATATGAAATTCCTCTTCTCCAAATGAAAACAACAAAAATGCCCTCTCAAACCAAGGAGGAACAGGGGAAATTCTGGTCCCTTCTCACCCTGTGCAGTGCGGCTCCCAGTCCAGCTCAAACTCTTGCGTCCAGACACCTCACGTTTGCATAATCTTGAAAGAGAATGGATGTACTTAAAACAGACAAACCAAAAGTTTGAAGACGTTTATCCCTTGAAAGCGAAGTGGTCTGTTGTCCTTCTCGAGAAGTGGTCACCAGCAGAAATTTGCAATGATGGACATGATCTGTGTCCTGGCTGTTCTTACCACATGTTAAGAGGATTGTGATACATGGTTGGCAGTCTCAGGGTTTTTCCTTCCTGTTTGTGGCTATCATTTAGGTGCTAAATTGTGTCTGACTCTTTGCGACCCCATGGACTGTAGCCCCCCAGGCTCCTCTGTCCATGGAATTCTCCAAGCAAGAATACTGGAGTGGATTGCCATTTCCTTCTCCAGGGGACCTTCAAGACCCTGGGTCTCCTACTTGGCAGGTAGACTTTTTACCACTGAGCCACCTGGGAAGACCCTTTCCCTCCTAACTCAAGCACAAAATCTAGACTGCACTTATTTTTCTTAGAGTGCAATAGTTTCTCTTTAGCAAAATTAATTTAGTTTGGCATTTGAAAAACAAACAAAAAACAAAAAAAAAATGTGGCCAGCGGGACTGTGGAACTGAGTTTATTAATGTTAATGTTAATTAAAATTTACATAGCTACATGTGGCTGGTGGCTATCTTATTGGACAGCACAATTTTCTAGACAATCAACTCAAACTACAGGCAGATTTTAAAATACCATCCTCTTTTCCCAACACGCAGGAGGGACTCCCAGTTCACTTTATTAGAATCTACAGTTTCATCAGCCATTTCTTCTCAGTGGTAGCCGGAGCAGAGATTTAGGTGTCTTATTAGATGACTCCCCTCAGGTGCCACTCTCCCCACATCCCAGATCCCGGCGTGGGTTGGGCTGCCCTTTTCCTCACCTGAGGACTTTGTGTCTGAGGCAAGCTGCCCATATGGAGTGCCTTTTCTGGCTAAGCCTTGGTGTTTATTAGCCCCTCCAACGGAAACCCTCAATAGCCTCCCCTGCACATAGACATCATAACCGCTGCTGGGAAAACAGAAACAGTTAAGGCAGTTGCTAACCCCAGAGGAATACGGAAATGCCGGATCAGTCAAAGCTGAAGTAGGGCTGGGTGGAACAGGCTGAATGTGGCCTGTCTCCAAGGCAGCTGCAAAGCCGAGCTGTAGGCCTCAGGGGCGCTCCCAAGGCCCAGGCAGCCTACACGCCTGGGCTGTCCATTACTGCAGCGCGGAGTTGTCCAAGTGTAATGTTCAGAAGGCCAAAAGCACCACCTGCACAGAGTGTACTTCGACTTGCAGATTGAGTTAGGTCTTCAGTGACGACACTAGCAGGAGGATAAAGCTCATTGTGAGAGCGCTGGAGGACGAGAGACGTGGCGTTTTGTTAGGTGCTGTGCTAAGTCACTTCAGCCGTGTCCAACTCTTTGCAACCCCATGGACTGTGGCCCTCCAGGCTCTTCTGTCCATGGGATTCTCCAGGCAAGAATCCTGGAGTGGGTTGCCATTTCCTTCTCTGGGGATCTTCCCCACCCAGGGATTGAACTGATGTCTCTTAAGTCTTTGCATTGGCAGGTGGGTTCTTTGCCACTAGCACTACCTGGGAAGCCCATGTCCCTGCCCTTCAGTTCAGTTCAGTCACTCAGTCATGTCCGACTCTTTGCGACCCCTTGAGTCATAGCACGCCAGGCCTCCCTGTCCATCACCAACTCCCAGAGTTCACTCAGACTCACGCCCATCGAGTCAGTGATGCCATCCAGCCATCTCATCCTCTGTCATCCCCTTCTCCTCCTGCCCCCAATCCGTCCCAGCATCAGAGTCTTTTCCAATGAGTCAACTCTTTGCATGAGGTGGCCAAAGTCCCTGCCCTAGAGAACAATAAATTTCCTGGACTAAACTGGTGGACCAGTGGTTAAGACTTCGCCTTTCAACACAGGGGATATGGGTCCACTTCCTTGTTGGGAAGCTAAGATCCCACACGCCTCACGGCTAAGGAACCAATACATAAAGCAGAGACAATACTGTAAAAAATTCAATTAAGACTTTGAAAATAGTTCACATTAAAAAAAGGGACGTTCTTCTATAGAAATAAATCATCCTTGGAGAGGCCCTCTAGACATTGCTCCTGTAAAATATGTAATGGATATTAATACCTAGCCATCTTTTTATCTCATTCTCAGGTTTTGGATAGTTAAAACTGAATTGTACCCATGGAGTCAGGATATCTGGCTCAAAATGTAGAGGGTGGAATTGTAGCCTGTTATATTTACAATGATGGATACCTACAGAGTCATGATAATGATAATAACAATTACAATCACATTCATTAGTCTTGCGATGCTTAGAGTCAACCTAATAGTAGACATGATATTTAATTATTATTGACAGAACAGAATGAAAAAGATCCGTTAACTTTGTCAGTGCAAAGTAAGGGTACAGACAGATCTTGGAAAGTAGAACTGATTGGAGTCAGAGGAAAAACTGGAGGCTTAATAGTCTCGGTGGGAGGAAATGTTGATAGTTAGTTGATGGTGCACGAAATAGAGACTTGTGTCCATTATTTACAGCCAGCCACGAAACCAAATATAAATTTCACATTGGGAAAGGGGAGGAGACATAGGGACATGATTTCGTGGAGTTCCATTTCTGAATTTTTATCCTAAGGAACCTGTACCACGTGTGCCTGGTAGGTGATTAGCTCAGTTATTGGCTTCATCCTGCTGTCTCCAGATGCCAGGCCCTGCTAGAACCGGACATGTAAAACAAAACCAGAAACGTGGCGTGTCGCCGTTTCATCCACTGAAGTGCATACTGGCATTTTGGTCTGATGTTGCAGGCCCTGAGCGTGGTGCCCTTGGTGTCGTTCCATCCTCAGCCTCACTCTCCTGACAGTCATGCTGTGATAGGGAAGTAGTGGGTTGTGCTTCTTGTGGGGTCAGGAGACCACCTGGGCAGTGGGTCTAGGGGACTGAGGAGGCCTCAGAGAGCAAGCCCCCTTTGGTTTGGATGAGTCCATCAGTGAATCAAAGCACAGCTGAGATGAGGGAAGGGTCCACCCTTGTGCAGGGGCCTGGGTGTGGGATGCAGGGGGTGGTTTGTCCAGCNAGACATCATAACCGCTGCTGGGAAAACAGAAACAGTTAAGGCAGTTGCTAACCCCAGAGGAATACGGAAATGCCGGATCAGTCAAAGCTGAAGTAGGGCTGGGTGGAACAGGCTGAATGTGGCCTGTCTCCAAGGCAGCTGCAAAGCCGAGCTGTAGGCCTCAGGGGCGCTCCCAAGGCCCAGGCAGCCTACACGCCTGGGCTGTCCATTACTGCAGCGCGGAGTTGTCCAAGTGTAATGTTCAGAAGGCCAAAAGCACCACCTGCACAGAGTGTACTTCGACTTGCAGATTGAGTTAGGTCTTCAGTGACGACACTAGCAGGAGGATAAAGCTCATTGTGAGAGCGCTGGAGGACGAGAGACGTGGCGTTTTGTTAGGTGCTGTGCTAAGTCACTTCAGCCGTGTCCAACTCTTTGCAACCCCATGGACTGTGGCCCTCCAGGCTCTTCTGTCCATGGGATTCTCCAGGCAAGAATCCTGGAGTGGGTTGCCATTTCCTTCTCTGGGGATCTTCCCCACCCAGGGATTGAACTGATGTCTCTTAAGTCTTTGCATTGGCAGGTGGGTTCTTTGCCACTAGCACTACCTGGGAAGCCCATGTCCCTGCCCTTCAGTTCAGTTCAGTCACTCAGTCATGTCCGACTCTTTGCGACCCCTTGAGTCATAGCACGCCAGGCCTCCCTGTCCATCACCAACTCCCAGAGTTCACTCAGACTCACGCCCATCGAGTCAGTGATGCCATCCAGCCATCTCATCCTCTGTCATCCCCTTCTCCTCCTGCCCCCAATCCGTCCCAGCATCAGAGTCTTTTCCAATGAGTCAACTCTTTGCATGAGGTGGCCAAAGTCCCTGCCCTAGAGAACAATAAATTTCCTGGACTAAACTGGTGGACCAGTGGTTAAGACTTCGCCTTTCAACACAGGGGATATGGGTCCACTTCCTTGTTGGGAAGCTAAGATCCCACACGCCTCACGGCTAAGGAACCAATACATAAAGCAGAGACAATACTGTAAAAAATTCAATTAAGACTTTGAAAATAGTTCACATTAAAAAAAGGGACGTTCTTCTATAGAAATAAATCATCCTTGGAGAGGCCCTCTAGACATTGCTCCTGTAAAATATGTAATGGATATTAATACCTAGCCATCTTTTTATCTCATTCTCAGGTTTTGGATAGTTAAAACTGAATTGTACCCATGGAGTCAGGATATCTGGCTCAAAATGTAGAGGGTGGAATTGTAGCCTGTTATATTTACAATGATGGATACCTACAGAGTCATGATAATGATAATAACAATTACAATCACATTCATTAGTCTTGCGATGCTNAACTGAATTGTACCCATGGAGTCAGGATATCTGGCTCAAAATGTAGAGGGTGGAATTGTAGCCTGTTATATTTACAATGATGGATACCTACAGAGTCATGATAATGATAATAACAATTACAATCACATTCATTAGTCTTGCGATGCTTAGAGTCAACCTAATAGTAGACATGATATTTAATTATTATTGACAGAACAGAATGAAAAAGATCCGTTAACTTTGTCAGTGCAAAGTAAGGGAACAGACAGATCTTGGAAAGTAGAACTGACTGGAGTCAGAGGAAAAACTGGAGGCTTAATAGTCTCGGTGGGAGGAAATGTTGATAGTTAGTTGATGGTGCACGAAATAGAGACTTGTGTCCATTATTTACAGCCAGCCACGAAACCAAATATAAATTTCACATTGGGAAAGGGGAGGAGACATAGGGACATGAGTTCGTGGAGTTCCATTTCTGAATTTTTATCCTAAGGAACCTGTACCACGTGTGCCTGGTAGGTGATTAGCTCAGTTATTGGCTTCATCCTGCTGTCTCCAGACGCCAGGCCCTGCTAGAACCGGACATGTAAAACAAAACCAGAAACGTGGCGTGTCGCCGTTTCATCCACTGAAGTGCATACTGGCATTTTGGTCTGATGTTGCAGGCCCTGAGCGTGGTGCCCTTGGTGTCGTTCCATCCTCAGCCTCACTCTCCTGACAGTCATGCTGTGATAGGGAAGTAGTGGGTTGTGCTTCTTGTGGGGTCAGGAGACCACCTGGGCAGTGGGTCTGGGGGACTGAGGAGGCCTCAGAGAGCAAGCCCCCTTTGGTTTGGGTGAGTCCATCAGTGAATCAAAGCACAGCTGAGATGAGGGAAGGGTCCACCCTTGTGCAGGGGCCTGGGTGTGGGATGCAGGGGGTGGTTTGTCCAGCTGCTCTTGGGGAGGGTGAAGTCCAGAGCCGCAGCTGCAGAGATGAGCAGTGTCCCCCCAGAGGTGCTCTACTCTCCAGAAAGGTGCTGGTGCTAGATCCTGAAAGCACTGTGAGTCTGTGTGTGTGTGTGTGTGTGTGTGTGTGTGTGTGTTTTAAGCAGGAAAAGAGTAAGGTCTGAATGTGACTGGAAAGTGGTTATGCCTGAATACTTGTGTCTGAGAGAGTAGAGATGGGGTTGAATGACTGGCTGAACAGTCATTTAGATGCATAGGTTATCATCGAAGAGGTTCAGGGTGGAAATGAATTAGGTTTCCTAACCCAGTGGATTTCGAAGATGAGGAAGAGTAAGGAGTGTGAAACATGATTGGGATTTCTAGTCCAAGAATCTGGTGGGCTCTGATGCTGGTAAAGAGAAGCAAAATGAACAGTATTTATCATTATGTTTTATTGTACCCAAGAAACGGTTTGCATATATAGAAATCACCTAGGTTTTAGTTAAAAATGAGTTGCTCAGAAGGGGAGTTGACAAGCATTAGTTAAAAATAAGTTGCTCAGAAGGAGAGTTGACAAGCATAATAAATTACCCAAGAGGGTGAACAAATGGAGACATTCTGTTCCTTTCTCCGTCCTCCACTCCCAGGGCCATTGTTGGCATCCTGGCTGGAGTGGGCATCGTGAGTGGGGGCATGATGTATAAACAGAAATCCGAGAAGTAGGCAGAAGCCTCCTCATGTACAGCAGTTCTGAAAGTCGTTTCCAAACAAGCATCATCAACATCACCTAGAACTTCATTACAAATGCAGACTCTAGAGACTCTTCTAGTGGTCCACTGGTTAAGAATCTGCCTGGCAACGCATGGGACACCAGTTCAATTCCTGGCTGGGGAACTAAAATCCCACGTGCTCCAAGCAACTAAGAGCCCGCACACCCAACACAGCCAAAAATAATGTGGTTTTTTTTTTTTTTTTTTCCAAGAAATAAATGCAGATTCTCGGGCCCATCTCATAGACACTCTGGGGATGGGTCCAGCAGCATATGTTTTAACAAGTCCTTCAAGAAACTTGGACACACACTTGAATGTGAGACTCGGAGGTTGTAGGATGGGGGTGGGGAGCTTGGATTTCTTTCTGATTGTCATGGGGAGCCATTTTCAACAAGGACTGATGTGATCTGGTGGACATTCTGGTAACAGTTTAGCTGTGCGGAGAATGGATTTGTAAGAGGAGAGGGAGGGCACTGGGGATACAGAGTCAGGTTCGAGAACACCAGAAGTCTGACTTAAGGAAGATGAGTTGGAGTCTCAGTTCTTCCTCTTACTGGGTGTTTCCCCATAGGCAGTTTTCTTCACATCTCAGTGCTAGAAAAGGGGAGCTGGGAAGGCAGATGTGTCTGAAGAGTTGCACTTCATCCGGGGAGTCTCTGGTGTGACCGCCTCCTGCCCTCACAGCCAGCCTGTTGTCGTCTTGCAGCTTCTTCCCCATTTGATAGAACAGGTGTGGCTGACGTTGAGCGCTCAGTCCCTCCATCTCACTGGAGCAAAGCTGCAGGAGCTAGTATCAGCCAGACTTTTTGCAAGAACACCCAGGGCCATTCCTTCCTCTTGACCAGCCTTTGAAACAACCGTGCGGATAATGCCATTTGTGCCCTCAAACCCCCAGAGCTTAGAGCCCATTAGCAACCAGAGCAGGAGGTCTTTAACCAAAGGTCTGTATCGTTTGGAAAGTTCTTGGAAGTAAGTGGACCTGAAGGCAAAAGACTCTGACTGGAGCCTTGACCCTGACATTGACAAGTCACAACCTTGGGCCAGTCCTTTCACCTGTCTCAGTGGGCGTCTAGGAGTACAAATATGTGGGAAGGTAAATACATGGCGAAACTAATGCAAGATCAAGGTTATTTCAGTCAGGTTTGTGCAGACTCATCTTGGTGCTGACTTTCTGTCTTCTTCATGGTTACAAAACTCCCTGGAGCTAGGCTCCATGGAAGTCCTTATTTCTTAGAAGTTTCTGCTTTTAATTAGATGACGGAAGCTCTGACAAGGCTTCTTTCTGCACCTGTTGATTTCCATTTGCTTTCAGCTCAGAATAATCCATCTGCGAAGTGGCATATATTGGGATGGCATGTACTAACACCCTTCAGTGGTTTAAGACAGCAGCCATTTATTAATAAGGATACAGAAGAATGAACAGCACATTAATTTCAATGGTCATTTATTAATTATAGGCTTTGATTCTCTGGGTCAGCCATCTGGGCTGGACTGGGCACACTCAAATGTTTGCTGGTCCAACTGGGGGGCCGATTGATTTAGGATGGTCTTGAAGGACCATCTCATCTCCACCCCGCCTGATTTGTCAACCTCCCGCAAGCAGATGGGACAGGCTCTTTCCTGCTTGTTTCTGCTGCTTGCTCTAGACCAAAGCAGGCGGGGACCTTGGAAGGGGCTGCCAAGTCACCTTGCAAGGAGTGTGGTTTCAGGAGGGGTGAAGGGGTGTGGCCCTCTCTGCAATCAACCACTGTTATCGTAGGTAGTCTTTAGGTAGCCATTATGTAGTCATTTCCCACTGGAAAGGCATAGAACAAGGGTGAGCACACTTTTTCTGAAAAGGACCAGATATTATATATTTTAAGTTTTGCCAAGTCATACAGTCTTTGTCCAGACTATTTTGTAGCATGGCAGCAGTCCATAGAAGAGTGTAAGTTCCAAGAAAACTTTGTTTTCAAAAGCAGGGCTATAGTTTGCAGACACCTAGCTTGAAAGACAAATAAGGATACATAGGAATGAATAGCACATTAATTTTGACGGTCGTGGTGATACTTTCAGTTTTGGGTAATTAATTTTAGCTCCATTATTTTCCCTAATGAATGCCTTATTAAATTTTCAGTTTAATCATCCTCAACTTCTTTTTCTTTTCTCGGTAATTGCATCAGCTTTTGCTGCATGATCAATTACCTTTGTCTTTCTTTTCTAAGACGCTGTAGATTTGTTTGTCTCACTTTTATATTGTTTTGCCTCTCTGTAAGGTTTCTCTGTGTTTATATTTCTTCATTTGTTCGCTGAAGTAGAAGAAAATTGTATTCTCTGAAGGAATAGAAGCATCTCACCCGTGAAACAGTGTCTGAGTCAGTCTCATGGAAAACTCAATACTGGAGATTCATGCTCTTCAAGGGCACAGGAAGGGCTTATTTATGGGAAGACGAGACACGCATCCACTAGGAAACTAGAGGTGGAAATCTGGGCTGGCTTGATTTTTTAAGGAACCTTGATATATAAGGAGCTATTGAAAACAAAATGTACCAATACAACATGAGAAGAAATAAATCATAAGTATGCAAAGAGTGAACTCACTGGAAAAGACCCTGATGCTGGGAACGATTGGAGGCAAAAGGAGAAAAGGGCAGCAGAGGATGAGATGGCTGGATAGAATCACTGACTCAATGAGCATGAGCTTGGGCAAACTGCGGGAGACAGTGAGGGACAGGGAGGCCCTGTGTGCTGCAGACCATGGGGTTGTAAGGAGTCCGACATGACTTAGCAACTGAACAACAACAAAAAAATAAATATAAGGAGCTAGTTACTTAGGTTTCTAGAGTATCACTGTGCTATGCTAAAGGACTTAGTTAAAATTCAGTGGCTAAAATGACTGTGCTTGTTTATTGTTTTAACATGTTCTAAAATTGAAATATAGTTAATTTACAGTGTTATGTTAGTTTCCAGTGGACAGTGCTAGTTTTGGGGTGTTTTTTTTTTTCCCTATCTGAAGTGTAAATAGGAAAGGGCACCATGTTTGCTCCTTCAAGCCTTGTTTACGACCACAGGGGAGCAGGAGCTCAGTGCATGCCCGTGTGTCCTTTAATTAGGGTTGATAGGCACAGCCTTGTGGTTCTCCAGGCTGATGGTGAAGGGGCCCCAAGGACATCCTGGCGGCATTTTCTTTGGGATGGCACTCTGTTCATGCATGTGGCCTGGCCATTAAATTAATAAGAGTTCATCCAAGTGTGAACAAATGAACAGTCAAAGGAAATATACAGCATATTTTAAAGTGAATCATTTTGAAGTCCCTTCTCAAGTAAGAAAATGGTATTTCTTTAAGCTCAATTTCTTGTGAATTCCCTCATCCTAAAAATGATGATGGATGTTTTTGTTGTTACTTCTGGTTTGGTACTTTTTATGGAAGACATGTTTCACTGCTTATGTTCTCTGAGAGGCAGCAGTAAGCAATGCTGAAGCAAGGACTTAGTTCCCTGCCCAGGAATTGATCCTGCATAGTCTGAACGAAAACTAGGAATTCTAGTTGCTAGTCCACCAACGGGCTAGAGACTAGAAGCAAAGTGGTCCTGGCTCTTGCCCCATTTGAAATTAAGAATGTTTCAAGGAAGCAAAAACTGTAAAAACAGGTCCAAAGTTTATTATTATTAGCAGAGCACAACTTGTGGGAATGCACACAGGGAAACAGTCTATTTAAGACAGAAACAGACTTCCCTGATAGTGTAGTGTTAAGAATCTGCCTGCCAAGGCAGGGTTCACCGGCTCCATCCCTGGTCTGGGAGAATCCCACGTGGCAAGCCCATGTGCCACGAGGCCTGAGCCTGTGTGCTGCAGCTACGGAGGCCTGCAGGCCGAGAGCTGTGCTCTGCAGCCAAGAGAAGCCCACGTCTGCAATGAAGAGGAGCCCCTGCTTGCTGCAACTCGAGACAGGCCATGCATAGTAACAAAGACCCAGAACAGCCAAAAATAAATGACTACTGGGAAAACTTAGTAAACAGAGACCTAAATACAAATGCACAAATCAGAAATTCACACCCAGAGAGAAAGGGTGTGTGTGTCCTCCCTAATGAGGAGGAGCACAGTAAGGAAGCATGTGAATCGTTTATATATGACGGTTCTTCTGGCCTTTGTTTACCTTTGTACCATTATCTCATTTCNTTGATGTACTCCTTTCCTGATTTGGAACCAGTCTGTTGTTCCATGTCCAGTTCTAGCTGTTGCTTCTTGTTTCTTCTTGACCCACGTACAGGTTTCTCACGAGGCAGGTCAGAGGGTCTGGTATTCCCATCTCTTGAAGAATTTTTCAGTTTTTTGTGATCCACACAGTCAAAGGATTTGGCATAGTCAATAAAAGCAGAAGTAGATGTTTCTTTGGAGCTTTCTTGCTTTTTTGCGGATCCAACAGATGTTGGCAATTTGATATTTGGTTCCTCTGCCTTTTCTAAAACCAGCTTGAACATCTGGAAGTTCATGGTTCAAGTATTGTTGAAGCCTTGCTTGGAGAATTTTGAGCATTACTTTGCTAGTGTGTGAGATGAGTTCAATTGTGTGGCAGTTTGAGCATTCTTTGGCATTGCCTTTCTTTGGGATTGGAATGAAAACTGACCTTTTCCAGTCCTGTGGCCACTGCTGAGCTTTCCAAATTTTCTGGCATATTGAGTGCACCACGTTCACAGCATCATCTTTTAGGATTTGAAGTAGCTCACCTGGGATTCCATCACCTCCAGTAGCTTTGTTCATTATGATGCTTCCTAAGGCCCACTTGACTTCACACCCCAGGATGTCTGCCTCTAGGTGAGTGATCACACCATCATGATTATCTGGGTTGTGAAGGTCTTTTTTTAAAGTTTTTCCATGTATTCTTGCCACCTCTTCTTAATATCTTCTGTTTCTGTTAGGTCCATACCATTTCTGTCCTTTACTGTGCCCATCTTTGCATGAAATTGTCCCTTGGTATCTCTAATTTTCTTGAAGAGATCTCTAGTCTTTCCCATTCTGTTGTTTTCCTCTATTTCTTTGCATTGATCGCTGAAGAAGGCTTTTTATCTCTCCTTGCTATTCTTTGGAACTCTGCATTCAAATGGGTATGTCTTTCCTTTTCTCTTTTGCCTTTTCCTTCTCTTCTTTTCATAGCTGTTTGTAAGGCCTCCTCAGACAACCATTTTGCGTTTTTGCATTTCTTTTTCTTGGGGATGGTCTTGATCCTTGCATACTGTACGATGTCATGAACCTCCGTCCATAGTTCTTCAGGCACTCTGTCTATCAAATCTAATCCCTTGAATCTATTTGTCACTTCCACTGTATAATCGAAAGGAATTTCATTTAGGTCATACCTGAATGATCTAGTGGTCTTCCCAACTTTTTTCGATTTAAATCTGAATCTGGCAATAATGAGTTCATGATCTGAGCCACAGTCAGCTCCTGGTCTAGTTTCTGCTGACTGTATAGAGCTTCTCCATCTTCGGCTGCAAAGAGTATAATCAGCCTGATTTTGGTATTGACCATCTGGTGATTTCCATGTGTAGAGTCTTCTCTTGTGTTTTGGAAGAGGGTGTTTGCTATGACCAGTGAATTTTCTTGGCAAAATTCTGTTAGGCTTTGCCCTGCTTCATTCTGTACTCCAAGGCCAATTTGCCTGTTACTCTAGATGTTTCTTGAAACATTTTTTTGGAAATATATGTGACTGGGAGCAAAAAAAGAGAAAACTACCTACCTATTGAAAAAGAAAAACTTTCTGAAGTTCATTAATGAAGCTTGTTTAACTGTTCAGTCGCTCATTTGCTTTAGCTATTTTAGACCATAATTATTATGTTACGACAGCCTGGAGTTTTTACGTTGATTCTGTTAAAGAAATGATAATCGTCAAAAAAGTATTTTTCATATATTTTCCCCTAAGAGCAAATAACCGTTGCTAAAACCCCCAATGCTTCTATATTGTGATCAATGAAAATCACCATTTAAGGTTAAAAAACTTCTCATCAAGTCTAAATTTGGGGGGGGGGGAAACCCCACACAATTAGATGAAAAATACTATGAATGAAATGTAACTTTACTTTTTTTACTGAAACTTTTTATTTATTTTTAATATTTAAATTTACAATTATTTATTTATTAACATTTTTATTGAAGCATAGTTGATTTACAATGTGAATTTATTTTTTTTATTTAACTTTTAATTTATAAGGAACTTCGTTGATGTACAATGTTGTATTAGTTTCACATGTACAGCTAAGTGCTTCAGTTATACGTACACATATTTCCATCCTTTTTCAGGTTCTTTTCCCATATAGGTTATTACAGAATAATGAGTAGAGTTTCCAGTGCTATTACATTTCCTTTCAATAAATAGAAATAGACATAAAATATCTTCAGAGTTAACGTCATTAATCCTGAATATTGATTCTGATAAATTAATAAAAAGCACGCTAATAATAATAATGCAATCTAAGTCACTTCAGCTGTGTTCGACTCTTTGCAACCCTATGGACTGTAGCCCGCCTGGCGCCTCTGTCCATGGGGTTCTCCAGGCAGGAACACTGGAGTGGGTTTTGACCCTCCTCTAGGGGATCTTCCTGACCCAGGGATCGAACTCAGCTCTCTTATGTCTCCTGAATTGGCAGGCAGGTTCTTTACCACTAGCACCACCTGGTTAGCCTACTAATTATAATAAGTAGCTTTTAAACTACTTATTATTAAAACCATAAATAGTAATCAATTGCTTTGAAGTCAAAACATTTAGTGAAGCGATGGACTGAGCCAGATAGCTTGCCAGGCATCTTCTCTCTATAAAGAGTCCCCCTGAGGACTGCTTGGTGTTGTCGCTGCTGCTCTCTAGCTGCAGACGGTCCTTTTCCAAGTGCCTAAAAGGGCAGATGAGTGTCTCAACTTTGGATATTCACCAGAGCCAAGTTGCCAGGATATTGCTCCCAGATAAAGAGAGGGTTTGTATTAAGTGGTATTTCAGGTTAAATCATTGCCAGAGCTCTTTCGTGAAGAGTTTGAAATACACATAGTTGGTTAAGGGCATGGCTTTGGAGTTAAACAGAAATAGTTTCAATTCGACTTTGCTGCTCAAGGTATCTGACCAGGAGCCAGTCTTTAAGTCACTTGGCACTAAACTTCCTTGTCTTTAAAATGGGGGTGTTAATACCTACTCCACTGCACCATTATGAGGAAATAAGTTAGGTGGATCTTTTTAGAATGTAGTTAGAGTGTACCCCTCTTCTGCTTTAAAAGGTCAGTGGCTTCCCACCTTATTCAGAATGATTTCCAGAGTTGTCCTCGTCTGTTCTCAGGCCCCCTACACAGCCCCATCGCTTCACTGTGCCACTGATGTTCCCTGAAAATAGGAGGGCCTTTGTACTTGTAGCTTCTGCTCTGACCTTCCCCACTCATCATCAGTTCTCACAGCTTACTTCTTCACTTCATTCCAGTCTTCCTCAAGTTCACCTCATCCAAAAGACCTTCATGATCACCTTACTTTAAAAAATGTGCACACGTGCACACACACATACACACACATACTTCTTAGACTTTTGATCTTCACATTTATCCATTCCTGATATATTATTTATTTGTCTAGTGTTCTTTGTCAAAATCACCCCCCCACACACACCCTAGAATATAAAGCCAAAGAGAGATACACTGTTTTTATTTACTACTATGTCCCAGGCCTGGAACTCATTCAACTCAGATATTTAATAAGCATCTCTGATGATGTAGCAATTCGTTGTTTACATATTTGGGACTCAAATTGCTTGTTATTCAAGTGTTTCCTAATATTTCTAAAAAGTTCCTACAGACATTCAAAGGTCCTAAGAAACCAGAACCAGACCTCCTTTAGGAGGACCTGGAGAAGAGTTAGCCNTGGGACTCAAATTGCTTGTTATTCAAGTGTTTCCTAATATTTCTAAAAAGTTCCTACAGACATTCAAAGGTCCTAAGAAACCAGAACCAGAGCTCCTTTAGGAGGACCTGGAGAAGAGTTAGCCAGAGATCCCCTTTGTGGCATCCGTAGGGCTGTGCCCTTTACATCTCCCTCTGAGACAAAGCCATCTCAGAGTGCAGGCAGTGGACGGCCTCCAGCTGCATCCTGCTCACCCCTGCAGCTGCCAGCAGCGGCTCAGGCCTTTGGGTGCTGTGGCCGAGCCTGCGGCCTGCCCTTTGCTGCTCTAGCCGAGGCTCCTCTGGCGGGAAGCCCTTGCTCCAGGCTCCTGTCCGCCTGGTGGAGATGCTCTGGGAGTGTGCCGCATCTGAGACCCTTCCTCCCCGGTCCTCTTCCTCACCTCCCCTTTCGCGGGTGCCTCCTGGTGTGCAGGCACTCCCTGCCTGCCCCTGCATCGTCTTCTCCTGCTTCTCTCTAGAGGTGTTTCCTGTAATCCATCTCCTGCTCTCCCAAGTGCCTCTTGGCGTCTGTCCTGAGATGACCCAGTTCCTGCAGCAGTCCTTCTGTCAGGGTAGGAGGGTCACATGCTAAACCTTCAGATTGCAATTTTCTGAACCCAAGTCTTGCTTAGGATTCTCTAGGTTGGTAGCAATGGTCCTCCTGTGCCTGTTCCAGTGATTTCTGCAGCTTTTGGAGACACAGTAAAAAGTGATAGAGTCAGGATTAGCCCTTAGGGCCGGTGGGGGCTGTGCACCCTGGAAACCTACACATAAGCTGTGTCAGAAGACAAAAATGGGAAAGGAATGATATCTCATGTGGCCAATATCAAGATATAGCATTTTTACAAGCTGGACTATTTAAGTGGACAATGTTGACGTTCAGAGGGAAATTCCATAGAAGTCATTTGAGATTCCTTTCCTTTCAGTAACTCTATTCAACTGCCAACTCGTACTTGGCCGTAGTTCAAAATATTATTTCTTGGATCAGTCTCTTCAGATATATATGTCTTGAATGTTACTATATCTCTAATCCCTTAATCATGATAGTTTATTATTCTGGAACTGATTGTGTTTTTATTAGAAGTGGTTTACTGAAAAGAAAGATTTACTAGCTTATGGTCACGTTTCAAGCACTTCTGCAAAGCACAAAGAATTTTTTTTTGGAGGGGAAGATGTTGAGTAAAATGTTATTCATGACATTTGTTAAAAAAAAATAAGGTAGACTTCCCAGGTGGTCCAGCGGTGAACACTCCACATTGCCAATGCAGCAGATGTGGGTTGGATCCCTCGTAGGGAATGTAAGATCCCATATGCTGTGAAGGGTGGCCAACAAATAAAAATTAAAAAAAAATAATAATCAGACAGAATGTATTCAGGAGACCACTACAAAGGGAGTTTGCCAGGAGAGGAGAGAAATTGAGCCCAGCTTCGAAAATAACAAAGAAAAAGGAGTTTGTATCCAAGGAGCAGGTAGGGTAGTCAGTGGGTAGAAAATTGCTAGAAGGAAACATCCAGGATAAGGAGAGATTTTGGCTAAATCACCTGAGTAGAATTCCTGCTTCAGGCAAGCCAGGGTGATCAGAATCTCCTGGGAGGTGGTGGAGGTTGAAGAACCAGGTCAGATATAAAGGCTGATCAGATCCTGAGTTGGGGGATTCTGGCTAAAGCAACTCAGCAGGGTTCTTGCTAATGCTGGCCAGTGGAAAGACAGACATGGAAGTCCAGAACTCAAAGCCTGACTGGGAAGGAGGTTCAGAGGGGCCTGACTGGAGTCTGCTCAAGCAGAGAATCTCTGGGGTGGGACATGGGGCGGGGGATGGCTGAGGGGTAATGGTGACGTATAGATTGGTTGTAAATGTTTGTTACAAAAGCATTTCTTTTCCTCCCTGGCTCCAAGTAAGTTGGTCTTTAATTTTGCCTCCTTATAATTACTACAGCAACTGTTTTGACTAATATGACAGTTTTTCTGCCCAAGAAAGAGATTTTCTTGAGTGACCACGCACTTCATCTAAAAGCATGCCTTGTTGACTTTCTTCTTCTTTCTGCAATCTGAGAGGCAGTTGCCAAATACCTTAGGAAGAATTTCTTCAAGTGTTGTCTGGCAAGCATCAGGGAGACTGTCCATCGCCCTGCGGCAACACAAGAGCCCTCTCGGAGTCTGAGGGTTCAGATTGGACCTCCAAGTGCCCTCAACGGAGTGCTTCCAGGAGAGAGAGGGATAAGGAAGACAGATACGGGGTCTGGTATCTCAAACGGGCAGACCTTAAAAAGTTAAGACCCAAAGATTCAACATCTTTATCTGGAAGTAAGAAAAAAGAGAGATTCCTAACTATTCAGGACCGTGAAACGAGCAGACAGAAATAGAATTTGACTCTTTCAGGCAGCTCATGTAAGCAATACCTTTATGTTCCCAAATTTAGACCCTAGTTGACCAGCTTATCGCAGAGCCAAGGACGTGTCAAAAAGTGAAGTGGCTCAGTCGTGTCCTACTCTTGCGACCCCATGGACTGTAGCCTACCAGGCTCCTCTGTCCATGGGATTTTCCAGACAAGAGTACTAGAGTGGACTGCCATTTCCTTCTGCAGGGGATCTTCCCAACCCCGGGATCGAACCCGGGTCCCCTGCATTGTAGACAGACGCTTAACCGTCTGAGCCACCAGGGAAGTCCAAGGACGTGTCAGAGCCCTTGTCAATAACAAGCACCATCAGGCCAAGTTTCCGTTCCTTTTTAAAAGAGGACATGAAAAATCAGGAAAGATGCTGTGCCCTCTTCTTGCTTGTTTTCAGCAGCCTTCAACAACTCTTCCCCGCCAAGCCGGGCCACTTTGAAAGGTGATGATCTTCATTTCTGAGGGCAGTATAAACTGAAATGAGGGGATTAAGCCCTGCCGTTTGTTGTCAGAATAAAGATTCACTGGATGCCACTGTGTCATTCCTGAAATCCCCTTTCTAAATGCTTGCGGTTGGTTATTGAGGGGGAAGACTTTTCATTTCTGTTTCTGTGGATAGACATAGACAAGGTAGACAGCCACTCTAGCCCCTGTAATACCTGCTGAACAACCTCTTGACTGCCGCTCACGGTCAGTCCAAAAGTGTGGTCAGGGGCCACACTCACACAGAAGCCACACAGGGACAGTCCGCACCCCAGAGACTGACTCCTTTGGCCACTACTCGCCCACAGTCCTGTGAAGAAGGAAGAACTAGATCTATGTTCTGGTGGCTGGGTGTGGGCTGAAGCTGGCAGCGGCACAGAAAAACACAGTCTGACTAGACTTTCCGTGAGTCTGGCTCAGGAGCTCTAGCTTATCTGCACGTATAGACCGCTAGATCTGCAACGGGGGAAGAAAGCACTCGGGGTAACCGCTGCTCGTCCTGAAGACCCGCACGGCAGAGGTGCTCTCCCCACCTCGACACAGATGTGGACGCAATTAGGCTGCTTATTTTCTGTGTCCTCTTGAGTGACTTGCTAACCTCCGAGGAAATCTGTAAGGTTGGGGTGGTGGCATTTACTATATTTGTTTCTTGGATGCTTCCTCATAATCAGTTCTAGCAGAGTGAGTCACAGTGATAATCAGTAATAATGTACTGAGTGCAGGTTATTTATCAAGCCCAGCAGCGCCTACAGGTGGCCTGTGAGATGTTGTTGTTGAGGTTGCTTTCCTGCTTTTAGAGACGAAGAGACAGAGCTCAAAGAAGCCTATGAGTGTCCAGCCACATTTGGATCAGGTCTGCCGGGCCAGGGTAAACTGTTGGGCCAGTGTAACCTGCCCAGTAGTTTTGAATGTTCATGCAATGAGTTTCGTGCTTATTTACGCATGTTTCTTCCACGTCCCAAAGTCAGCTGTGATGCAGAAAGTGTTAGTGTTTAGTCACTAAGTCATGTCCAGGTTTTTGGGGACCCCATGAACTGCAGCGTGCCAGGCTTCCCTGTCCTTCACTATCTCCCGGAGCTCGCTCAAGCTCATGTCCATCGTGTCAGTGATGCCATTCAACCGTCTCATCCTCTGTCGCCCCCTTTTCTTCCTGCCCTCAATCTTTCCTGGCATCAGGGTAAAGGCCTGATGAGTCAGCTCTTCACATCAGATGGTTTAAGTATTGGAGCTTCAGCTTCAGCATCAGTCCTTCCAATTAATATTCAGGGTTAATTTCCTTTAGGATTGACTTGTTGGATCTCCTTGCAGTCCAAGGGACTCTCAAGAGTCTTCTTCAGAACCACAATGTGAAAGCATCAATTCTTCAGGACTCAGCCTTTTTATGGTCCAACTCTCACATCCACACACATGAGTACTGCAAAACCATATTTTTGACTATGTGGACCTTTGTCAGCAAAGTTGATTTCTCTGCTTTTTAATATGCTATCTAGATTATGTCATAGCTTATCTTCCCAAGAAGCAAGCGTCTTTTAATTTTGTGGCAGCAGTCACCCTCCCTAGTGATTTTGGAGCCCAAGAAAATAAAATCTGTCACTCTTTNCTACTGCAAAACCATATTTTTGACTATGTGGACCTTTATCAGCAAAGTTGATTTGTCTGCTTTTTAATATGCTGTCTAGATTATGTCATAGCTTATCTTCCCAAGAAGCAAGCGTCTTTTAATTTTGTGGCAGCAGTCACCCTCCCCAGTGATTTTGGAGCCCAAGAAAATGAAATCTGTCACTCTTTCGACTTTTTCCATATCTATTTGCCATGAAGTGATAGGACTGGATTCCATGATCTTAGTTTTTTGAATGTTGAGCTTTAAGCCAACTTTTCACTCTCCTCTTCCATTGTCATCAAGAGGCTCTTTAGTTCTTCCTGACTTTCTGCCATTAGCATGGTATCGTTTGCATATCTGTGGTTATTGATATTTCTCCTGGCAATCTTGATTCCAGCTTGTGATTCATCCAGCCCAGCATTTCGAATGATGTGCTCTGCATTTAAGTTAAATAAGTAGGGTGACAATATACAACCTTGACATACTCCTTTCCCAATTCTGAACCAGTCCAGTGTGCCATGTCTAATTCTAACTATTGAATCTTGTCATACATACAGATTTCTCAGGAGACAGTAAGCTGGTCTGGTATTCCCATGTCTTTAAGAATTTTACACAGTTTGTTGTGATCCACAGAGTCAAAGCCTTTAGCATATTCAGTGAAGCAGAAGAATGTTTTTTGAATTCCCCTTGCTTTTTCTATGATCCAGCGAATGTTGACAATTTGATCTCTGCTTCCTATGCTTCTTCTAAATCCAGCTTATTCATCTGCAAGTGCCACTAGATAAAATGCATTAGGGATTTAAGTTGAAGACAATGGGGAAAAATGGAAAAGTAAATCAAACTGGGCAAAATTAGGAGGCAACCACTCTATGGGCAATGAAAATGTCCTATAAATTGCAAGAAGTGAACTGCAAATTTGCTTTTGATCCTGATGGCCAGAGTAGTTCAGGAAAAAGAAACAGTTTTAGGATACAAAGTGTCAGATTACAAGGAAAGCAATGAATCATACAAAATAAATTTTCTTTGTACTAACATCCAAGATGGCGAAGGCCATGGCGCCCTACTCCAGTACTCTTGCCTGGAAAATCCCATGGATGGAGGAGCCTGGTAGGCTGCAGTCCATGGGGTCGCCAAGAGTTGGATATGAGTGAGTGACTTTACTTTCACTTTTCACTTTCCACTTTCATGCATGGGAGAAAGAAATGGCAATCCATTCTAGTGTTCTTGCCTGGAGAATCCCAGGGACGGGGGAGCCTGGTGGGCTGCCGCCTATGGGGTCACAAAGAGTCGGACACAACTGAAGCGGCTTAGCAGCAGCAGCAACATCCAAGAAAATTTCTGATAAGTCTTTATAACAGCCTGGTAATAAGTAAGATCTATACAGTTAATAAATATGGTCCATACAGTTGATAGAGCTCACAAAAGAATGCTTGAGAAATGTGGTAATTAGAACTGAAACGTCTGAAGCCCTTCCAACCCGAGAGATGGTTTCTAGCCTTCAGGGTAAGGGCAGCCAAGCTTCCCTCTGATGTGACACTGAGCAGTTCCCTGGACCCACTCTCTCACTTACGGGCCTCAGAGCAGAGGTGATGTGAAGGCATGCTTCGGGATCCCCCGCCGTCCCAGCCCTGCCTCACTGGCTACACGACCCTGGGAAAGACACTTCATTTCGGCACCACAATGGCCTCCTCTATAAACTGGGAATATTAAGAGCTCCTCCCTCATGGAAAGTTGGGAGGTTAATAAGTTAGTGTGTCGAAAGTGCTCCGAATGTTGCTCAGTGCTGAATGAGAGTCATTTGGTGACAGCAGTTTACAGTGTGATTTATACTTGGGAAGGCCCTTCACAGTCTTTCCCTGACTCTAGAAGCACTTATCTCTCTCCAACTTTAACAAAGCTCTCTTCTCTTCCTCCATTTTTTATCAAACCAGGAGACAAGGAACCCCATGTTTTCCTCAAGATGGGGCCTACCAAGGCGGTGTTCCTTTGCTGACAGTCCAAAAGCCCGTTGATTTTAAGTAGAGGGGGACCTCCTCAGTCAAGGCTGGCAGAGTCAAACAGACACAGGCTTCAGAATCAGAGAAACCAGTTTGAACTGACCCTCCTCCAAACATTTCTTTCCCCTCATTTCTAAAAGCTGCATGTCTGATACGGTAACCACTAATCATACATGGCTATTTAAGTGAAACTGAAGAATTCACAGTGTTTTTGTCACGTTAGCTATATTGACATATTGCTGTAAGGTTGCATCGCCCCACGTGGCCCCTGTGGCTTCCATGCTGGGCTGCGGTCATCTGTCTCGTTGGTGTCATCACGGGAACTCCGTTGCACAGTGTTGTACAGGAGCCCTGAATTACACAGTGGCTGTTTGCTCCTAACCATTACTAGGTTTGCAGCATTGACCTTGTCCCAGGCACTCAGGCTTTCTCAACTCTGAGAACCCTGGGAGGTTGGTATCCATTTTCTCAAGTTACAGGTGGGGCCAGTCAAGCTTGGAGAGATGAGATGTTACCATGGCAAGATTCTCTGAAAGATGCTGAAGAGGAGGCTAGCATTTGAGCCCAGAAACGATAAGAACCAGCTTCCCTGGTAGCTCAGTTGGTAAAGAGTCCACCTGCAATGCAGGAGACCCTGGTTTGATTCCTGGGTCGGGAAGATCCATCTGGAGAAGGGAAAGGCTACCCACTCCAGTGTTCTTGGGCCTCCCTTGTGTCTCAGCTGGTAGAGAATCTGTCTGCAATGCGGGAGACCTGGGTTCGATCTCTGGGTTGGGAAGACCTCCTGGAGAAGGGATAGGCTACCGACTCCAGTGTTCTGGCCCGGAGAATTCTATGGACTGTATGGGGTCACAAACAGTCAGACACCACTGAGCGGCTGTTACTTTCACTTTCACGATAAGCTACAAGGTCTGGGTTGCAGTGCGCCTTCTGAGGGTTTTCTTTCTCGGAAAGCAGGAGTCTCATGGTGGAATGTGAAGCCCTCATTAGCTTCACTCCTCTCTATATTCTAATCTATCACCCAGTTGCAAGCACCGAAGAGGCCCAGAACAGCTCTCCCTGGTAGTAAGACTTGACCATTCCCTATTTGATGATGTAGACTCCAGGGTAGAAAGGTCTAGTCATTCATGATTAACTCAGGTATTATTGGTGGGTAAGAGGGAGGGAGAGGCAGGGTAAGAGAAAACCACAAGTCACAGTTAAAATAAAATCAACCACCTGTTGTCACCTATTATCTAGAAACTTCGCCCAAATACTTTCCTCCTCTTTAGAGTATTTGGCCAGCTATGATCTCTGCTACTCTTTATGTGAAAAAATAGGATGAAATGTTGTTTAATCAAATAACTTTTAAAATTGAAGTAAAGGAAAAATATTTTTAATCTAAATCATTTTGAAAGTAACTTGACTCTTTGAAGCATAGACTATGATACTGAATAATCTTGAAGGTAGTATGTGTTAGGTGAAAATTACACAAAAATAATGCTGAGACGCAGCTGTTAAATATACTCTATTGTTGATGAAAGGGGACAGGCTCTCTGGAAGCCCCCCAGATCAGGGATCCTCAAGGCAGGACCAGCTTCTCTCTGTAGTGATTCCATCAAAAGTGATGCTTCTGTCCTTTTCCAAAGAGATTGCCCCCCAGACTCCCAACTTCTGCCTCTCCCAGTGGCCAAAGGCAGACGGTGTGGGCTGGATGCGGTAACTGGTCTTCGAGCTCTGCAGTGTGACTGTGATGAGCTGTAATTAAGTCTTGGGAGAAGAGAACTTCTGAGCACCAGGAAGAAGTTCCGTTACGGTTTGCATCCTTATCGGAGAATCCGACTACCGTTTGTTAACTGCCAACCAACAAGTTTGTGAGGGAGAAAGGGCCNGCCAAAGGCAAACGGTGTGGGCTGGATGCGGTAACTGGTCTTCGAGCTCTGCAGTGTGACTGTGATGAGCTGTAATTAAGTCTTGGGAGAAGAGAACTTCTGAGCACCAGGAAGAAGTTCCGTTATGGTTTGGATCCTTATCGGAGAATCCGACTACCGTTTGTTAACTGCCAACCAACAAGTTTGTGAGGGAGAAAGGGCCCAGCTTCCTTCATCTCCCCGGCTACGCTCGAGTCTGGAGAGGGATTTTGCTGACAGGGGAACTGGGGCTATCATTGCCTCAGTGTGATCACGGGGCTGCAGCCCAGGTTCTGGTGAGCAGGTGCCTGTGTGGAATTTATAGCTGCTGTTGTGGAAGAAGAATGGAGACTGGGTGCCTTTGCTCACAGCAGGTCTGGCGGTCGTGTTAGTGGGAGGCGCAGAGAAATCTAAACGAGTTGGGTTTCCGTTCCTTTCAACCGACTGGCACACACCCCTCAGATTTGTGCTCTCGTTTCCATGGATACTTTCAACCCATTTGGTCTAAGGGTGTTCCGGTCACAGTACAAATTTATTGTGGGTTTTGCTGGAAATCTTGTCATTAGCATCTGTCGGTACTCCTTAAGTGTCTCACTAGAGAATTTCTATTCTGGCAGTTGATTCTCCTAACATCTGATATTTTTATCTCTGAACTGTATGGGCACCTGGCACATGATATTTTCCCCCTTTGCTTTTGTTTCTAGGGAGCCCAGAGCCAATGAAGCATCTTATTCTCACTGTGTAGGACCTTTTAACAAAAATTTCTGAAAGTTCATCTTTTACTTTGTCCTTATTTTGCAAGTTTGCTTTATTTTTCTTCTCCTTGCCTGTGATTCTTATCCCGTTTTGAAAATAATCTCTTTGTAGGGGCATTCATACAGTTCTCCTGTTCCGAAAGGGATTCCTTAGGAGGTGCCTCAAAACCATAGCCAACCTCTAAGATGAGCTTGAATGAATTAGAAGAAGCTTCTGCTTTTCCAGGCAGCCAGCCTAAGCATTGATGGCCTTATGTTTGTCTGTCTCTTCATGGGAGCCCTCCAGAGACTCACCCTTATGGGGGCCTGGTGCGGCCCCCTCAACTTGATGACTTCTTGTTTACATCTTATATATTGACCCACTGTGAAATATCTTTGAAAAAAAATAATTCATTTAAATTTTTGGTACATGAATTTACTTTCAGTGTGTCTTTGATGTGCTAGCTGCTTGGAGGACAATGGTGAACAAGAAAGTTTCAAGGACTCTGCCCTCATGGAGGTTCAACACTGGTGTAGGAACCAAGCCATGAATCGATAAACAAAGAAATGAAGTAATTGCAGACTGTGTTAGTTGCAAGCAAAGAAATAATCAAGGTACTATCTTAGAAAATAAAATGAGAGCCCTATTAGGGAGGTCAAGGAAATATCCCCTTTGAAGAGGGAAAAGTTAGTGAGGCCTGTAGGATGAAGAGACGCTAAAGACAGTAGGAAGAGACTTCTAGGAAGGAGGAACAGCCAGTGCAAAGGCCCTGAGGCTAGAAGAGCTGAAGAAGTACTCTTCAGGAAAAGAGTTCTGATGGGTGCGGTGAACAAGAGGCAAAACAAAGACAGAAAATAGTGTGTGATCAGGTCTCTAAGACCCAGACTACACAGGACCTTTTAGCCCACGCTAGGAGTTGAGATTTTCTCCTAAATATGATGGGGGTCTATTAAATGGCTTCACTGTTTGAAGAATCAATCTGGCTGCTGTGAAGGAAAGAGTAGAACTGAGTTGATCAGTCTCTGAAAAAGATGGCGATGCTCTGGACCAAGGTGGTGGTGGTGGTGGTGGTGGTGGAGATGGAAGCCCTGAAAATGGACTTGCTAATGGAAAGTCAAGGATGGTTGTAGTTTCAGCAAATCAGGACACTAGTGACAAGTCGTGAGCCCAGAATGTCTTGTGATGGAAAGGCTTGGGGAAAGAGGGTGAGGAAGAAAGAATTTGGTTATGGATGCGTTAATTTGGAGACATTCATGTGAAGAAGTCAAGAAGAGAGTTAGATCAGGATGGGGCTGCTGCTGTAAATTTGGGAGTCATCAAGAAGTGGATGGTGTTAAAGCTTTAGCATTAAAGGAGGTCTCGGAACATAGATAACAATCCCCAGAGCTGACTTCTGCAGATCATGTAAGAAGTTGTAAAGTTGAACATGTAGAAGAGCAAATCAAAGTGTGCCCTGCATATGGCAGTGTGAAGGTGGGTCACGGTAAACCTGGCAGAAAAATGTTCGTGAGTGGGAGGAACAGAAGGCAGATGGAATTGGTCAGAAATGGTATGGAAGGGAAATAGTAGAGATAGTGGCTGGAGACAAACTCTTCAAGATACTGTGCCCTTAAAATGGATCAGAGCCATGAGGGAGTAAGTGAAGGGGTAGGTGGGGAGGGCTGGGACTTATTTGTGTGCTGATGGGAATGACCTCAGAGAGAGGAAAAACTGATGTGTATCAGATGACGATACACGGAGGACTGAAATCCTTGTGTAGGGGAAAGAAGATGGAATCTGAAGCAGAAGTGGAGGCATTGACCTTTGATGGGCGAAAGCGTACGTTATTAGGAGGAAGGATGGAGAAAGTTCTCATCTGATGAGTTTCCTTTATTGAATCAGTAATCAATTGAATCAGTTGAAGCCGTAATCGGCTGGGAGTAAAGGAGTTTGAGAAGCACTGAGGTGATCCTTTTGAAGGGTGGGGAACTTTAAAAGAAAGAATTATAAGGTTGAAAGTCATGTGGACTATCCATTTGAAGTTTATAATCTTGAATTTAAACCAAAGCCAGACAATCCAGTTTTGTGATTTTTCTCCATCAAATTTAGTGATTAAAAAATGGACAGGATGGACTTAGTTTCTTGGCCATGAAAACGGAAAATGAGACACAGAAGTTGAAGGTGTCTGTGAGGAAGTGATTGTGATGTTGGACATAAACTAGACAAGGATGGAAGTAAAAGCAAGGGAAGCCTGGTGGTTAGCAAGAGGTGGGCAGGATTAATAAGTAGGAAGTTGTAGGAACTCAGATTAATATAGCAAAGACTACAGAGCTAGGGGTTAAAAGCATCAGATGATCCAAGAATGGGATGTTAGGAATCCAAATTCCCAGGTAGTAATGGTAAAGTCAGAGGGTACTAAGTAACAGAGAGAGGAAGAAAGAAAAACACTTTGCCATTAAGGAGGCCAAGGAACTGTAAGTTCCACCTGAAAATAAGCTCGAAAATCATTCTTATTTATCATGGATATTTCCTAGGTCATTCCAAATCCCTATTTGGAATTGGATTGGGTGCACATAAATAATGATGGTAGCTGATTCATTGTAGGTCTACTCTGTAAACACCATTTTAAGTCATGCTTCTGAACACTGAAATTCTTTATTGCCATTAAGATATTGCTTGGAACGTATTCTACAGTGTGTTCATTCTCATAGTTTGATTATTCTCATTCCTCAATCAGTAATGATTCAAGATCCTTTAGGTTACGTTTAATACATTTTCGTATGATGTACCCCACCCTTCGATCTAGCCTTATTATGTGTCTAGTCTCATCTCCATGATCCCCTTAAGATGGACCTCCCACATCACCTCCTCCGAAGCCCCTACTGTCAGCAGCCCTGCATACCTGCCATGCTGCTTCACCTGATAACCGCTGCTCATCCTCTGAGACCCATCTAAAGTGTCCCCTTCTGGGTCAGACCTTTCCTACAAAGCGGAACCATCCAGAAGTGCATTTCTGTGGGTCGGAAACATTACATATTGACAAATTCACATTGTTAATAATTTGCTACCACCAATGTAAACTTGAACTAGGGATAAAGGATGGGAGCTACCACTTGCTGAACTGTGTAACAATGTGACTCACATTCATGGTAAAATGTAAAAGGGCTTTGCATTTATCACCTCATTTCATTCCCTGAAAGGTGGGTGTAACTATTTCCTTTTGTTAGATAAGGGTTCTGAGACTTAGAGTCTTTGTTTGAGAAAGTAAATAATAAGTGGCAGAACTGGATTTTTATTCCATAAACAAAGGTCACATAATGCCCTTCCTTCGTCTTATTCATCGCGGTGAATGCTTGCACATGATAATTCTTCACCTGTCAGAAAACTCCACAAATTTTTGTTCAGGGCCCCTGGGACTGTAAAATGTAACATTGACATTGGATATACCTTGATAAATGTTGCTACTTCCTTGACATTTAGAAAAATAAGTTTTGAATTGAGAGTCTGGACTATGCTTAAAATCTTAATCTAGTGCTTGCTCTCTATTTGTTTGAAGTCGCACACCGTTCCTGTTTGCCAGGCAGCTCCTATAGCAGTGTTATAATATTCTAGGAGGGCAAGTTCTTTAGATCACGAGAAGTGGATTTGTTGACATGTGAGTGCCAAGTCTTGATGTAATGCAGGCAGAGGGCAGAGGGCAGAGGGCATCTGGGTTCATTTCCTGGGGGCCCTTTTGCTATCACTGACATAGAACTTGGCTGAAGTTTTTAAGAACAATGGTGCTTTCTTGCTAGACCAGGAATCCTTTGGGAAATACAACTTAGCTGCTGTGGGGCCCCTGCATTTGGCTAACATTCCATCTTGATCTGATACTGATGTCCACAGCAATGGTTCTTAGATTTTTACTGTGTATTAGAATCACCTGGAGGGCTTGTTGGAACACAGATTTCTGGTTCCCACCCCAGAGACTCTGCTTCAGTCTGTCTGGCCGGGAGCCCTAGATTCCGCCAATTCAGTCAGTCTCCCAAGTGAGGTTGATACTGCTGCTCCCAGGACTACACTCTGAGTAGCTCAAAATCTTGCTTCAGTCCTAGTTTATGGAACACCCAGCGAGATTGGATATTAAAGCAGAAAGCTCAGGAGTCATCTGAGTAAACCTCTGAATGCTGAATTCTGTAGACAAAAAAAAAAAAAAAAATCAGTGATTAAAAAAAAAAAATTATCTCCTGATTTCTGATATTATGCTAGAGACCAGCAACTATTCCACTTGTGTGGAGTGAGCCCAGTTGGCTGAAACCTGGGAGTCCTTCTTTCCGGAGCTCTTTTTCCCGAGATCTTAGAGAAAACTTCTCTATGTATCTTCAGAGCATTAGTGTGTTTTGTTCTTAAAACTGCCTTAAAGGAAGATGCTGTATAAAATTGATCAGTCTTTCAATGCAAAAATGAATGCAAGAAATTTTCAAAATGAAAACGTTACATAATATAATGAGAAATGTGGCCATTAGATTCAGTATGCATTTGTCTCTTGTTTAGATGCTAAAAGATATTTGCATTTTTATTAGATTCAAAATGGTGTGAGTCATGCATATCCACACATTTCTTTTTCACAGGAATCCTTTGTGTTTGAACCCAACTGCCTCTTCAAAGTAGATGAATTTGGCTTCTTTTTGACCTGGAGAAGTGAAGGCAAGGTATGGCACAAAAACAAGTTGCTCCTTCTTGCTCTCAGGGTGAAGGCATTTCATTTCTCCACAAGTGACCGAAAGCCCCTGTGGGCACGGACCCCACACTTACTCATTCATTCAAGACTTTTTAAAATGTGCTTCCGTGTGCCAGGCGTTGGGGACATAGTAATGGTCAAGGATATGATCCTTATACATTCCAGCCTAGAATCAAAGTCGGGCATCCAAAGGAAAGAAAGAAAGTTATAAGACATTGAGAGTTGTGAAAGAGAAGATCAGGTTACAAGAGCTTAAAAGCAGGCGAGTCTGATTTAAATCTTGGGAGCTAGAAAGATTTCCCAGAAGAGAGGTATTCAAGCTAAAGTCTCAGAGGTGCATTTAAGGGCACTTTCCAGTACTTAACACATGACACAGTGTTCACATTTTGTGAACCTCTGAGCTGAATTTCTGAAGAGTAGAGTCAGAGTTTAAGTTAGTATAGTCCCACTAATATTTCATGTACACACATATATTTAATAAAATACATGGCAGTAATCACAACATTAAATATATAAAAGTAACATTTTGTACTTATTCAGAGTTGCATTCTACATATATATGTGTGTGTATATGTGTATATATATATGTATATATATACACACACATATGGAATGGAATGTCTGGGGTCTCTGCAACCAGGCAGGATGCTATGGGGCCTTCCCAGAACAGACCCCTCCTGGATAACCGCTGCTTTAGCTCCTCTCTGAAGTCCTTAGATCATATCTGATGCACATTTCCTGAGTTATTTCAGAGATCCTAAACCCCCCACCCAATGGAAGCATCTAATTACTTGATGACCATAAGAACACAGCCTCCTGGAGCCTCAGGATTAATAATGTTCACCCCTATGAACCCCCATGTTATCTCACCATCAGCCAGAGAACTGTGCGCTAGCTGATTGTATACCCTGCAATATCCCTGCCTCAGCTGCCCCTTAAAGTTGTTTTGCTGAAACCCTTTGCTTTGGGGAGTTCAGGGTTTTAGAGCGAGAGCCACCTGCTCCCCCTGCCTAGAGCTTTACAGTAAGCACTGCACTTTCCTTCACCACAACCCAGTGTCAGCGTATTGGTTTCACTTCACGCACATGAATGGACCAAAGTTGGGTTTGAAAATATCTTGACTACGTTTGATTGTTGAAAATTATTATTGTTGTCGTTACTTGTTCTTAATGCTGCTTCTGCCTCACTCGAGTTAGCATGGCCTCCGTCATCACAAACATTCACAAATCACCTGTCTGTGCTGTAGGTCTGGCAGAATTTAGACTCACTGCTGTGTTATGTGCTCTCTTTGCAGGAAGGCCAAGTGCTAGAATGTTCCCTCATCAACAGTGTTCGGCTGGGAGCCGCACCAAAGGTACCCCCGCTTGGTGCTTGTTGTTCTTCTAGACACAGACTGTTGTGTAACCCCTTAGTTGCTGTTCAGTCACTCATTCGTGTTCAGCTCTTGTGACCCCAAGGACTGTAGCCTGGCAGGCTCCTCTTCCATGGCATTTCCCAGGCAAGAATACCGGAGTGGGTTGCATTTCCTTCTCTGGGGGATATTCCTGACCTGGGGTCGAAACCTTGTCTCCTGCCTTGCAGGCATATTCCTTACCACTGAGCCACCAGGGAGGCCCATTACTGCCCCCAAGTCATCAGCTGGAAATGAAGAACAGACACAGTTTAGAAATCTCATCTGTAATGGCTGGGTGATTTGGAGTGCATTGGGTTTAATTATATTAGAAATTATTAACCTTTGAAAATTATGACTCTTGTGTGATATGAGCATCAAAATAAACTGTTCCCTTAACTCAGAAATTAATCTGGCAAGCACCCCTTCCCCCTATCCCCACCTTCTATTTCAGCAGTGAGTCACTTCTGGGCCATGGCTGATGTGGACGTTTAGATGACTCGGGTAGTTCCACATTTGAGCACCTGTGCATGCAGACCCTGGCTCACCTTGAAGGCTCAGTTTGCCTCTGAGAGAAAAAGAATAACACAGCACATACATAAGCCTTCTTCACAGTGATGGCTTCGTTTGAATGAAAAGCTATTTGCGCTAGGAATTTAAAAGATAGGTTTTTCCTAGAATATTCCAGCACGGCATGTATTCCCTTTTCCATAACAGTCTTGCAGGTGTGCAGATTTGTAGATGTTCAAAACAGAATTATGTTCCTCCCTTTGTTTTTGGGTTTTGTTTGTGACCCTCTTTAATGGTAGCTTAAAATCTCTGTGTAACTACCTTGGCATTTTCCCCTGAGTTCTTTCAGAGGACAAAGCCACTATTTTATGTGCTAATTAGGGCAAACTTACGCAGTTTTCATTCCAGATGAGGAGGCCAGGGCTCCTGGAGATGCGCGTGTTCATTCTTTGTGTCCAGGCTATTTGAAAGACTCAATCACACTTTTTAACAACTTGAGGTTGCCGACTGTGGCAGTGCCCCACATGTGTGCATGAATCCTCAGTGACTGTTCTCTGTGAGAAGCCCCTTTGACCTTTGCAGACACAGTCAGGTCTCAGGCAGAGCCTTTGAGTCCTGTTGCCATAGTTCATGTCCTCCAATAACTATAACTCTCAATTGAAAGGAAGACCCTGCCTCCCCACCTTCCAAATCAATAACTGTATCATACCTTTCTTACTAGGTAATTTCCAGTAATGTGTAATGTTATAGATTTTACCTATATGAGTTTTAGAATAATACTAGATATCTGGACATTTTTAGATAGAAAGAAGAATTTGCTTTACTGGATGTTTTTACATCAAATGTAGTTTCTTTTTCTGTGCTCTGTGATCTAATGTATTTTTTCTTATCTGTCTGCCTCTATAGGATCCCAAAATTTTGGCTGCTCTTGAAGCTCTTGGCAAATCAGAGAATGATCTGGAAGGGCGGATAGTTTGTGTCTGCAGTGGGGCAGATCTGGTGAACATCAGTTTCACGTACATGGTGGCTGAAAATCCAGAAATAACTAAGGTATCCTCCATGACACAACCTCCTTCCATTCCCATATGGACATGTGTGGTGCATGTAATTTTTCATGCATAATGTCATTTTGATATATATTTTGAACGGTATAATTTAATTTAAATTTTAAAGAAAGTTTGCATTGCTTGCTAGAATGTTGCCCTAGAAAATTCAGCAAGCACAATTCCCTTTCAGCCTGTCACTCATGAATACCAGCAGCCTGAACACTGACTGTGATATGTTGTAGGAACCTCTCTAACCAGAATGTACACGAGAATCGTCTGGGATTTAGTAAAAATGCAGATTCTGATTCAGTAGGTCTGAGGTGAGGACACGTTCTCCCTTTCTAACAAGCTCCCAGTTCATGCTGATGCTGCTGGTCTGAAGACCACAGTTTGACTAGCAAAGGGTTAGATCAGCACTACCCAGCAGAAATATAATGCAAGCCACAGATGTAGTTTAATTTTTTCTGGTAGCCACAGGTAAAATTAATTTCATTATTTTATATTCCACCTGGGAGTGATACCATATGGTATTTCCCTTTCCCTCCCTGGCTAACTTCACTTGGTGTGATCATTTTTTAAGTCCATCCATGTTGCTGCAAATGGCCTTATTTCATTATTTTCTATGGCTGAGTAGTAGTCCACTGTGTGAATGTACCACGTCTTCTTGATCCATTCCTCTCAGTGTGCGTTCAGATTGGTCCCATGTCTTGGCTATTGTAAGCAATGTTGCTCTGAGCATAGGGATACATGTATCTTTTTAAATTCTGGTATGTCATTTTGTAACTCAATAGGTCATTTTAATATGAAATCAATATAAAATCTTCGTTTTCTGAATGTTGAGCTTTAAGCCAACTTTTTCACTCTTCTCTTTTATTTTAATCAAGAGACTTTTTAGTTCCTCTTTACTTTCTGCCATAAGGGTGGTGTTATCTGCATATCTGAGGTTATTGATATTTCTCCCGGCAATCTTGATTCCAGCTGGTGTTTCTTCCAGTCCAGCATTTCTCATGATGTCCTCTGCACAGAAGTTAAATAAGCAGGGTGACAATATACAGCNCGATGGGCGTGAGTCTGAGTGAACTCCGGGAGTTGGTGATAGACAGGGAGGCCTGGTGTGCTGCGATTCCTGGAGTCGCAAAGAGTCGAACAAGACTGAGCGACTGAACTGAACTGAATATAAAATCAGTTAACATGTTTTACATTCTTCTGTTCATACAGAGTCGCCAGAATATAATCCGTGTTTTCAGTTCAGATGAACTGCATTTCAGTTGCTGCATGTGCCTGTGCTTGTCTAGGTAATTGATACCCACCCTGCCTGTAAGCTATGAAAGTATTGGATGATGATCCATCTTAGTACCATAACCAGCCTACCGTTGCCCTGGCAAGTGAGTCTCAAAGCAATATTGCCCAAAGTAGAAGGCCTCGAATGTCATTCACTCTCCTGCAAGCTGTTTGTCTTCAGGCGGTATCACCTGTGGACAGAGCACCATTGTCTTTGCATAAAATGTGTGAAGAGGCCTGGGCCTCTGCTCTCCCATGGCAGAGGTCTGGGTGTGGGGGCCTGGGAGGCGGGTGTTTTATTTCCCCGTTGACCCTGCCAGTAGAAGCTCAGTGCAGGGCTGAATGAGAAAGGCCATCATTAGAAATATTGATCTTTAGTGCCCTCAGGGAATATCCAGGTGAGATTATTCGATGAAACTGAGATGAGAAGACTTGACCCTCAACCCAGAATCAAGGGGTGCAGAANGCCTGGGCCTCTGCTCTCCCATGGCAGAGGTCTGGGTGTGGGGGCCTGGGAGGCGGGTGTTTTATTTCCCCGTTGACCCTGCCAGTAGAAGCTCAGTGCAGGGCTGAATGAGAAAGGCCATCATTAGAAATATTGATCTTTAGTGCCCTCAGGGAATATCCAGGTGAGATTATTCGATGAAACTGAGATGAGAAGACTTGACCCTCAACCCAGAATCAAGGGGTGCAGAATTGAGTTCTACAGATACTGAGACCATCAAGACTCTTTCACCCTCACTCACAAAGTGTGGTCCACTTTCTAGCTGCACACGCCTCAGTGGGAACTCCCTACACATTAGAATCTCAGGCCTACATAGACCTACAGATCCAGAATCTTCATTACTAGCAACCGCGCCCACCCGCCACCCCCCTCCACCCAGTGACTCACACGTGCAGTACAGTTTGAGAAGCTCCCAGCTATGGCTCTGGGTACAGGCAGGAATGGACGTTCCACACGACATGAGAGCCTTTGCTTCTGTACTGGCGTGACTTGGTTGGTTTTATGCTGCTTTTCCAGATCACCTCGCTTGGGGAGAACAGATGTCGCTTTCAATATTGTTCTTTCATTATGGTGCTCAGATCAACACCCATTTGGATGGTTTCTTGAACCCTGCTGATCTAAACAAGAGTTATTTCTAGTGCACGCTTGTATAATCTGCTACAAAGGTCTTTCTGGTTGCTATTTGCCACAGCAACATTCAATCGCAGAAGTCCATGCTGATCACCCAGAAAGAGAAAGTCTAGTTAATCAGACCGATATTTAGATGCTTGAAATTTTACAAAATGACAGTTCTGTAGACCTGTGTCCTGCCTTTTGTCAACTTGTCATATTACAAGAAACCCTATGACTCATATGACCTGAAGAATCTGGGATCGGGAACAAGTTGCCTGGCCGCACATCCTGCCTCTTCCTCTTCCCAGCTGTGTGACCGAGAGACGCTCGTGGCCTCACTGAGCCTCACCTGCTTCATCTCAAAATGGAACAGCATCACAGTGCCTGCTCATAGGATTGCTGTGTGGGTTACAGGATGCGTTACGTGGAAAGTGCCCGTGTCTTTCTCATCGAAAGCCCCCAGTGTATGTTCACTGTTCAGATCACAGGGTCCTAGGATTTCAGAGCTGGAGGTGGAACTGAGGCATCGCATTTTTCAGATGTAGAAGAGGAAGCCAAGAAGTGAAAAGAACTCGCCTGAGTCTACACAGCAGGCTAGGCCAGAGTCCAACCTAAAACTCAGCCTTCGGATTTCTTGTGTGATATGTCAACCCCACCCCATCCCTGAGCAAGTACCAGTCCTGGGAAGGTGGCTCGGATCAGTAAATTGAAATGTCCTCACTTCGATGCTTTGATTGCTGCAGTCTTGTTTTACTTAAGAGCCATGGTCTGAACCCTATAGTCACAAATACGTGATATATAAGTCTGTGTTCCAGGGCAGAAGTCTATACTTAAAGATAAGATTTGGGGTTTTTTGTGGTCATACCATTTTGACATGAGTACAGCTTAGGAACCCCACATCATGGGACCATAGAACAGCTCTTAGCTAGCGATATTCTGTTCACGTTATCACAGCAGTCAGTTAAAGCAAACCATCATTTTTAAAAATTACACTTACAGACCTTAAACACTCTTATGGCAGAGTGTGGGTTGGAAAAGAATTTCCAGACACAGAGCCTTTCAGAAGGGAGTGAGTTGATTAAGAACACAGAGCAGAGATAACGTGGGCACTGGGAGAGCAGCAGGCCAGCCTCCTGACAGACCTGGAAGAGGGACACTTTCTGCGGGTTAGTAGCCAGTTTTTATAGCCTCAAGACAAAGCAGATTCTTGCTGGAGGCTTGGCTTTCGGTGACTGGTTAGGGCCTGATAGGGTGATCATGGGGTAGCGTTTTTGCTGAATTTGGTGTCAGGAAGCTGGTTGGTAATGATCGCAGGGCGTTTGGGGCCACAGTTACAAAGGGGCTCGGTTAGCCTCAGAGGTGCCCTTGGCTGTGGGCTCCACTTCTGCAGCCTTGGTGCAAGGCCTCACACCACAAAGTCTCTATTCTAACTTAAAACATATAGATTTGGTTCAGTTGTTGGCCAATCTTTTAATGTTAGGGCCAAAATCTTTGCATTCAGTTTGGGCCTATTGGTTGTGGTTGGTGGATTTTTGGCCAGTGTGTGCTCAGTCTTGTCCGACTCTGTGGCCTTATGCATTGTAGCCAAGCAGGCTCCTCTGTCCGTGGAATTTTCCAGGCAAGAGTACTAGAGTGGGTTGCCATTTCCTGCTCCAGGGGATTTTCCTGAACTCGGCATAGAACCCTTGTCTCTTGCATTTCTGAATTGGTAGGCAGACTCTTTACCACTAGCACCACCTGGGAAGCCTTTTTTTTTTTTTCACTTGTACTTCACCCATAATGCATTGTCTGAAATATCCAGTTTAGTTTCGTTAAAACACAACTGAGTCCACTTTAAAGACATTCTTAGAGCAGCTGAAGAACAGAATCCTACAATTGAATAACTTCTTTCCCTAATCTTTTAGTTGTCTCATTTACATAGAACTTGAGAAAAAATTCTTAGCAACTTACCTTTAAAGAAATCTTCCCAAGTATTCACTGGAAGAACCATCCACCCTCTTTCTTTCCACAAGCGCTTTTTACTGATTGATGTAGTTTTTATTACAAACATAAATAGGTATAGAAATAAACATAAATAACTCACGGTACTCATGCAAGATGAGAGGAGAAACTTACAAAATGTTGAAAAATAGCTTATTAACTGTGAGGATTAGCCATTCCCTGGGTGATCAGAATGTTTTTATTGTTTTATGCCATCTGACAAGTCTTGGTCTGACCAGTGATATAGAAGTTTTAAGAGGCTTTCTAGCATAGACCTTGCTTAGGAGTATTTAGAGATTCTTGAGTCTGTTCTTAATTCCTGGGCTTGTATGATACTTACAGTCCAATGATTCTGAAAAATTCACGTAACCAAACATTGANTCTTGGTCTGACCAGTGATATAGAAGTTTTAAGAGGCTTTCTAGCATAGACCTTGCTTAGGAGTATTTATTTGAGATTCTTGAGTCTGTTCTTAATTCCTAGGCTTGTATGATACTTACAGTCCAATGATTCTGAAAAGTTCACGTAACCAAACATTGAATCCAGGCAGATGGGATTCATCAATTCATGTCCTGTCGACGGAGGACCATCTTTCCCATGTGGGACCTTGCTTGACTCAGTGAAAGTCAACTAACTTTCTTGTTCCTCCACTTCCTAAAAGGGTTCTCTGATATCTTTTCTTATTTCAAGTGGGTGTTTTAAGAGTCAATAGCATTTAACATGAAATCTTACTTTACTAGAGTTAAGGTTTCAAATGAATACAAAATATTTTCACAGTACTCGAGACAGTGAAAATGATGGTGCATTTTCTCATTTAGATAGCAGATGACACTTGTATAAAAGACAGTCTTATAGTTCATCTTGTCTTTTCTTCAGCCATGCCCTTTGCTTAAAGAGTAAATAAGCTTGCCTAGTCCCTCTACCAGAGAAGGCAATGGCACCCCACTGCAGTTCTCTTGCCTGGAAAATCCCATGGATGGAGGAGCCTGGTGGGCTGCAGCCCCTGGGGTTGCTAAGTGGGACATGACTGAGCAACTTCACTTTCACTCTTCACTTTCATGCACTGGAGAAGGAAATAGCAACCCACCCCAGTGTTCTTGCCAGGAGAATCCCAGGGACACAGGAGCCTGGTGGGCTGCTGTCTTTGGGGTCGCACAGAGTCAGACACAACTGACACGACTTAGCAGCAATAGCAGCTACCTCTTTAACAAGATTTGAGCTCAATTTTATAGACCTTTCTCCCCTATGGAATAAATGTCTGATAGGACCCTAAACGTAAGTCCACATCAGACCTTCCAGCTACATCCTTCCAGTTGCTGAGGCCATGGACACTCTCCTCGTGTGTCCTGATCGGTCTGTTAACAAACACTCTGTGTCTAGAATCTAGCTGATTCTACCTTCACCATCACTGCAGTGCTCTCCAACTCAATACCATTTCTCCCCTAATTCTCTGCCTTGACCTTGTCTGTTGTAGTCTGTTCCCAAAGTAGCAGTTGGAAGGATGTTTCTAGAAAGTAATTCAGATCCCATCACTGATGCTCAGAAGCCTCCGAGGCTCACGGGGCCTTAAAGAATCCCTTCTCACCTCCCTTCCTCTGGCTGCCACCCTCTCCCTCTCCCTATTTCCTTCCAGCCTCAGGAGCTTTGCCTGTACATACGATTCCTTTTGCCTGGAACACGCGATTCCCCAGTTACATGCAGCGCCTACTCCCTCACATTTCCCAGATCTCGGCTGGAGCCTCACCTTAGCTGTCTGCCTCATCTCCCCTCAGCACTTGCTAACTCCTTGTCCTGCTTTATTTTTCTTCGTGGCACTTACCACTACTTACACGCCATACATTCACTTAGTGCCTCCCCATTCCCTGCTACATCCCCAGCATCTAGAACATTCAGGGCCTGACATTTAAACAGTGCTCAGTATATACATTTTGTTGTTCTGTATATATAAAGTGTTTTTACTTGGACCATCTTTAAACTCTAGTGAATTTGTTTCCATATTGCTTCAGTTTTATGTTTTGGTTTTTTGGCCACAGGACACGTGGAATCTGAGCTCCCCAACCAGGGACTGAACCTGCTCCCAAGGGAAGTCCCTTTATATGTATATATAATTTCCAGAATGCCAAAGAAACACGTAACAGTGGCAGCCTTTGGGAGTGGAATCAGACGGAGAGTGAAAGATGTTTGTTTTTTTCTTCTCACTTGTCTTTATTTGTATGATTTTTTTCTTTTTCGTTATTCAACTTCATTTTTCGTGGACTACAGCTGCTTTACAATGTCGTGTTAGTTTCTGCTGTTCAGCACTGTGGATCAGCTGTGTGCACACATACATCCCCTCTTTCTTGGATTTCCTCCCCATCTAGGTCACCACAGAGCGCTGAGCAGAGCTCTCTGAGCTGCACTGCAGGTTCCCATTGGTTGTCTATTTATGCATAATATCCATAGTGTATGTGTGTCACTCCCCGTCTCCCAGTTCATCACACCCTTTCTCCCCCTCAGTGTCCATATACTTGTCCTCATTTTATTGAGGTCTTTATGTGGACTGAATCCATAAACTCTAACCTAGGTGATAAATAGGTATAACCCTAAAGTTTTTTTTTTTTTACAATTTAGCTATAAGAAAGGCTAGGAGAATGATGTTTGGATAAGAAAACCAAGAAAATGTGGTTCAATCATAGTCGGAAATGTCTGGGATTCTACGGCATTATTTTTAGAGTCACTTTTCAGGATGAAAGGGGGCCATTGCGGAGGATCTATGGCAAGCCTGGAGGCTGTAACCCCAGTGTCTTGACCTCTTTCCAATTGAGATCATTATTTTCTGCCTCCCTAAATCCTTCCTGTCATTCCAGTTAGAAAACTCTGCTTTCATTTCCTCTCCTTAAAGATCTGTTAAAAGGAATTGCTAGCAAATTGCTGGTACTTTTTCCTCAAATCCAATATGCCTTTGGGTATATAGATGTGTCTGATCGGTCACATAACTTAAAACATCTATAAGTAAAAACAATTGGATGAAAGAGATATTTCCCTTTTTTTTCTAAACTGTGTGTAATAGAGCTTTTTTTCTGAATCGTCCTCATCTCTCTGCCCTTGTTTTACCATAAACCCTATTGTGCCGTGTGCTTAGTCACTCAGTTGTGTCCAACTCTTTGCAACCCTGGGGACTGTAGCCCACCCGGCTCTTCTACGCATAAGGATTCTGCAGGCGAGAATACTGCAGTGGGTAGCCATTCACTTCTCCAGGGGATCTTCCCAATCCAGGGACTGAACCCAGGTCTCCCATGTTGCAGGCAGATTTTTACTGTCTGAGCCACAGAGGGAAGCCCAGAAACCCTANATTGTTTTACCATAAACCCTATTGAGCTGTGTGCTTAGTCGCTCAGTTGTGTCCAACTCTTTGCAACCCTGGGGACTGTAGCCCACCCGGGTCTTCTACGCATAAGGATTCTGCAGGCGAGAATACTGGAGTGGGTAGCCATTCACTCCTCCAGGGGATCTTCCCAATCCAGGGACTGAACCCAGGTCTCCCATGTTGCAGGCAGATTTTTACTGTCTGAGCCACAGAGGGAAGCCCAGAAACCCTACAAGAAATGCCAAATATTATAACAAACTTCCTTATTTAGAAGAGAAATCTGGTTTCTCTGATGTATTTTTNCTGCAGCACACAGGATCTTCAGTCTTCATGACAGCATGCAGGGTCTTTGGTTGCAGTTTGTGAACCCTTGGTTGCAGCATGCGGGATCTAGTTCTCTGATCAGGGATCAAATCTGGGCCTCCTGTATTGGGAGTGTGGTGTCTTAGCCACTGGACCACAGGGAATACCCCCTCAGTCTGATTTTTGTATAGCCAGTGAGCTAAAAATGGCTTTTAAATTTTGAAAAGATTATTAAAACAAAACCGTGCAACAGAGAGCCATATGTGGCCCCCAANCAAATCTGGGCCTCCTGTATTGGGAGTGTGGTGTCTTAGCCACTGGACCACAGGGAATTCCCCCTCAGTCTGATTTTTGTATAGCCAGTGAGCTAAAAATGGCTTTTAAATTTTGAAAAGATTATTAAAACAAAACCGTGCAACAGAGAGCCATATGTGGCCCCCAATTCCTGAAGTATTTATTGCCTGGCTCTTTACAGATAAAGTTTACTGGCCCCTAATAATTATAAGAAGAGCAGCGGTGAAGTTTTTATTTCATATTGGATGCTAGATACTGTTCAGAGTGCTTGGCAGGCTTTATCTCGTTTAATTCTGAAAACAGTCCTGTGAGATGGATTATTCTCGTTTGCAGAGGAAGAAATAGACCCAGAGAGTTGAGTAGCTTGCCCAGGTTCACACAGAGGGTAAATGGCGAGCTGGTGTCTTGAACCCAGGCTGGGTCCACTCCAGATCCTGTGTTCTACATGCCCTCTGCTGCAGCTCCCAATCTGAGGACTAGTCTCTTCCACTTGCAGCACAGTATGGTGTTGCTGGACTTTTCAGGTGACCGTTTAATATCACTGTTTCTGGGAGGTGTGGTCATAGGGCAGTGCTCCCGAAATCGGAGACCTGCACAGTGTTTTCTGCAAAAAAAAGTCCACATGCGCAGAAGATTCTTTGGTCAGATGAGCATGAGGAAGCCTTGTTCAGCAGAATTTCTTTCCTATAGCTATCTCATAAGCAGTGATATATTCTCATACCAGTCTCAGCCAGGAGGAGGGATATTCAGATTTCTTTTTTTCCCAAATGGGTATGCATTCATTCATTCACTCACTCATTCATTCATTCATTCCTATTGAAGAGACACAATACGTTTCAGAACTACTGTTTTACAGAGAAAAAAAGTCAGCAAATGATGTCATAGAGGCATTGCCCAGCCCAGTATTTTCCCAGAAGTGTCAGGACAATATAACGCAGACAGTCACTCATCTTTACCGTTAACATCCTTTTTATTGTCCTTGTTTTCCTGCTGCCAGTCTCTTCCTTCCCTCCCCAATTTTTAGGGGATAGAGCAGAGGAAGTGTGAGATTTTTTTCCATAAATGAAAGGAAATTAGATAATGCAACTCAAACCCTTTGATTTAAATTCTTTTTAGTACTTTTGATCTTGAAGGTCCTGTTTGGTTTGTGGGATTACCTGTACATTTGATCAGCCCGGACTGATCGGTGATGTTGCCTCGGAGTATAGACAGACAGAGGCTCCTTGACTGATGATACTTATTCAGACCCTCAGCAGGTAGCACTTGTCTGCATGTCGAGTACTGTTCATTTTGGCATGGCTTAATTTGCTAGTGTTGTCAGCTGACATGTGTCAGGAGAAAAAGTGACCGCAGAGATCTTAAATACAGGCATCAGCCACAGAAACAATTTCATGAACACCTTTTAATTCATCGGCTCTTCACCCATCCCTCCCCACCAGGATTCTGCAAATCTGACAGTTGAGACCAAAAATGTGCTCTTACAAAACCAGTAGTTTCTGACCAGCATCAAATGATGCTTTGTGTTCTCTTAAAATCTTATAATTCTTCAATTATTTCAGAGTTATCCATATGGATATAAAATATTGTTATATAAAATAAACAAGACATCTCATTAGGGTCTTTTCTTTTTAAAAATGTTTATTTATTTGGTGGCATTGGGTCTGAGCTGCTGCAACGTGGGATCCCTTGGTGGAACACGGACTCTCTAGGTGTGGTGCTCAGGCTTAGCTGCTCTGCAGCACGTGGGATCTTAGATCCCTGACCGGGGATCAAACCCATGTCCCCTGCATTGCGTGGTGGATTCTTAACGACCGGGCCACCAGGGAAGTCCCTCTCATGTTCTTTTTGAATGGTGCTGTTCTGTGCCTTTTGAGCCATTGAAGAGCATCGTGTATTGCTTATATTAGGTTGTTCATTCAGAAAGCCAAGTAAACACGAGCATAAATTTATTCTGAATGTATATATGTATGTGTGACTTGGGCTGGGTCTATGAAATAGGCTGATAACAAGACACATTAACAGGAGAAAAGGGATACAAATTAATTAAGGTTTCATTTTGTGTGCACAGGGGCATCACAGATAGAAGTGAACCCCCAAAGGGCAGTGAGATTTTAGAGTTCATATCGCATGTTAACAGGGGGTGGAGAGGGGGGCAAGGGGCAGATGTTTTTTAGGGAAGATAAATGGGTCCTGAGGAGGACAGACAGGAGGTGTGGCAGTCCTGGATGATTTCTGTTTGGATGCGGTGTCAACTTTTCATCTTCCGAAAGAGAAGATTAGTGTTGCTTCTGGGGAGAGTATTTATGACAGTCCAGTTCCGTTGGGAGGCTCTGCTTTTAGGCAGATAAGGAATTTCAGGAATTCAGCTCAAAATAATTCTTATGCCAAAATGGCTGTATGTTGATGTATCATATCCTGATTCTCTCAGCAGTATATTTATCGGAGTAGATATCTGGAATGAAATGTAGTTATTTAGGACAAGATTCTGTAGGTTTAATAGAACACTATTACAAGATATCAGACCGTCATGGGTAGAGTCAGGCGTGTGTGTATCTGTGTGCACTCAGTCATGTCCAACTCTTTGTGACCCCATGGACTGTAGCCCATCAGGCTCCTCTGTCCATGGAGTTTTCCAGGAAAGGATACTGGAGTGGGTTGTCCTTTCCTCTAGGGGATCCTCCCGACCCAAGGATTGAACCTGTATCTCTTTAGCCTCATGCACTGGCAGGCGGACTCTCTACCACAGCGCCACCTGGGAAGCTCCGGAGTTACACGTAAGTGATGAAAAAAAGGTCTCTCAGGAGTGATAGTGAACAGAAACCCATTTGGAACGGGAATTTGACACTTCAGCTTCTGGGTGATGACCAAGAATAGCACATTGTCCCCTCCTTCCTTGTGACTATTTAGAGGTTCTTTTTGACCTAGTCTGGTCAAGATAATCAGCCAGGCTGACAGACTGTTTTGACTATCTGTGAGTGCCTAAACGGATTTTGACTAGGAAAGTAAATATTATTCAGGCCCATCCGTACAAAGAAGAGCAGATAGAAAGGTTTGTTTTGTGGAAGACTCAGACTATGTCAAGGGGAAAAAGGCTCTCATTGTTCTTTTTTTTCACCCCTTAATGTTCCCTTGGATTTGAAACTTTGATACGAAGTATTACTGACTTTCGAAGGGCTTTGAAATCATTAATGGGGTTTTCCATCTGCTGATTTTTCTTTTTCCAAAACCCACGTTGCTGTTTGGCCCCCTATTTCAATAGTGTGCTATTGTGTGATTTGCATAGGCTGCTTAATTTAACCTTTCATCCTGAGTTTTATCAACTGACTTTGTCTAGGATTGCCAGTGTAGCTCCTTTATTATGCATGCAATTCTGTTCTGTCTCTATTACCTTTGAGGCAGCAGTTAAGGTGACTTTCAGTTTTCTTTGCCTGATTTTTATTATCACCACTGTCACTGACTGCCTGTTGGCCTGTCCCATGCCGTGAGGGAGTTTTCAGCACTGACAAGGGTCTCTTGCCAGGGTAGCACTCAATACCTTTTACCTATACTTATTTCTCTCCTTATTAGAACCAAGAGAAAATAGTTGACTTGAAGAGAAAAATTGTTTTATTTTTTCCTTTTTAACATGATGTGGAAATTGGTCTATGGTATACAAACATTGGTAGATCTGCTGTTTAATTTTAGAAGGTTTTAGCATCCCAGATAAGCACATTCAAAAGGTAAAATGTTGATTCTTTGATCAAATCTTGCCTAAGTCACCAGCGTCTTCACTTTCCTGCTTTTACCCTTGTGCTGTGCTGTGCTTAGTTGCTCAGTCCTGTCCGACTCTTTGCGACCCCATGGACTGTAGTCTGACAGACTCCTCTGTCCATGGGGTTATCCAGGCAAGAATACTGAAGTGGTTGCCATCCTCTCCTCCAGGGGATCTTCCCAACCTAGTGATTGAACCCAGGTCTCCTGCATTACAGGTGGATTCTTTACCATCTGAGCCAGCAGGGAAGCCCTCTGAGGCACCAGGGAAGCTTTTTACCTCTGGGGTTTTCTAATTCCTGAACCAGGCTCTGCCTCAGTCCTGGGTCAAATACTTCAGGGTCCAAGACTTTAAGAACTTGAGCATTGTTTCCCAGCCCTAGGGGCAGATTTCGTAAATGGCGCCTGATGGTTTGCATTGTAACAGTTCCCAGGTGAGCCTGACACTGCTATCCCCAGACTGCACCGTATGGAGCAAGTCTCAGTTAACTTGTGAATTTAAGATGCCTCCACCATCTCCACTATAGCCCTCTCTTTGAAAGCAAACACTGTATGGTTAGAGAGGGTGCTCCTGTAGTTTCCCTTTGGAGAAAATTGCATAGCACATTTAGAGAGTGTCACAGGGTCTGCTGGTTTTTGCATTGACAATTTGCTACCTTGACGAAAAAACAAAAAGAATCACTGCAGATGGTGACTGCNATAGCCCTCTCTTTGAAAGCAAACACTGTATGGTTAGAGAGGGTGCTCCTGTAGTTTCCCTTTGGAGAAAATTGCATAGCACATTTAGAGAGTGTCACAGGGTCTGCTGGTTTTTGCATTGACAATTTGCTACCTTGACGAAAAACCAAAAAGAATCACTGCAGATGGTGACTGCAGCCATGAAATTAAAAGACGCTTACTCCTTGGAAGAAAAGCTCTGACAAATCTATACAGTGTATTAAAGGCAGAAACATCACTTTACCGACAAAGGCCTGGTTTTTCCAGTGGTCATGTATGGATGTGAGAGCTGGACCATAAAGAAGACTGAGCACCGAAGAATGGATGCTTTCGAACTGTGGTGCTGGAAAAGACTCTTGAGAGTCCCTTGGACAGCAAGGGGATCAAACCAGTCAATCCTAAAAGAAACCAATTTGAATATTCTTTGGAAGGACTAGTGCTGAAGTTGAAGCTCTAATACTTTGGCCACCTGATGCAAAGAACTGATTTACTGAAAAAGACTCTGATGCTGGGAAAGACTGAGGGCAAGAGGAGAAAGCAACAGAGGATGTGATGGTTGGGTGACATCACTGACTCAATAGACATGAGTTTGAAGGAGCTCAGGGAGATAGTGAAGGGCAGGGAAGCCTGGTGTGCTGGAGATTATGGAGTCATGAAGCATCAGACATGACTTTCCACTGAACAACAAGAACAAGAAGAATGCTTCTGGAACAAAATCTAGAAATAAGATTGAGTTGAAGGAAAATAACTCTACTTGAAGTGATGCTGACTGGAGGGACCAGTTATTTTAGGAGGACTACATGCATAGAAAAAGCCTAGAAGCTCAGACAGCCAAGTGTTGTCAGCTCTCAGGATCAGTAGTGGGATTTGGAGTAATCTTTACTTTTTGCTTTCTTGCTTTGCATTTTTCTACACAGAGCATTTAAATATCATTTTCATAACCTTAAAAAATTGCCAAATGTTTTTAAAGGAGAAAAAGCCAGATAGGTGCTCTGTAAATTCATGTATCTTTTGGTTTAGGTCTGTTATGTCTATCTCTATACATTTGGGGAGTTTTTTGTGTTTTGGGGGGGATTTTTCCCTCTGTAGAGAGTGTTTTTTCATTAAATTTTTATGTTTTTTCTTGTATACGATTTTAAAGGTTACTTTCCATTTACAGTTATTACAGAACAGAAGCTGTTGTGCAGGATGTCCCTGAAGCTCTCAGCCTGCGGTCCATGCCACCCGCTCGCCCAGCCCTCCACCTCTCCCCCTGCCCACTGGCAGTCACCAGTCTGTTCTCTGTGTCTCTGAGTTGGTTTCTTTTTTTGTTATTCTCTACATTTGGTTTTTAATGGGAAAGAGATTATTTTGTCTATGAGAGTCCTAGCGTTTAACAGTGAGGCCCAGACATTCGCTTGGAAAATGGACACTGCGGGGCCTGCCTAACGCAGATAAGAGTGAAAGGTCCCAGAGGAGAGGGTGAGGGGGGAAACGTTCCCAGGGTCCGTTCAGGCGCAGCTCCTGTTCCACCCACCTTTCCCCTCCCCAGGCATCCAGCACCGGCCCCCGAGAGTCTCTCAAAGGATCCTTCCTTAGAAGGCCTGAAATAAGTTTTACGTTAATTTAGACAGAATTGGAAGAGTTGGAAAATGAGAGAATAAGGGCCATTACAGCCTCCGAGGAGGTGCAGAAGCTTGCACATCGTAGCTGAATGGATTCTGCGGGCTGGTTCTCCTGCATCCAGGCTGCATGTGCCCACTCAGGACCGCCGACCCAAGGGAAGACACCCAGAGTAGAAGGAGTCACACCCTGAGCCACTATTTAGCCCGTGCGTGAGCTCAGTGCGTGTCAGGGAATAATCCTTCTAGAAATATGCAGCCCAAGGCTTTAAGATACATCTTGTGGGATGTTACGTAGACTATTTACATATATGCTTATTTTCAGCCATTCAGAAAACCGTATCTAAATTGGCTTTTTTTTTTTTTTTTGCTTCTGTTAATCTGGAAACATTCAAAGAAGTTGATATGCCTTTATCTCATTTCTAACTTTACAACTAAATTCTAAGGTTCTACTGACACCTGCTGGCATTTCCTCTGTTTTATAATAAGAACAAAACCAAAAAGCAAAACATTTAGCGTATTTCCCACAGTCTTTTGGCCTTATTATGCCAAGTGTACATTAAGATAACAGACATAAGGGAAGGTTAATGGATCTTTTCACGTCATGGAAGGAGATATGTGGACGAGCCCTGAGAACAAATTTCCCAGACACACGAAGGGCAGACAACCGAGTTATGATTGCCTCTGCCCTGCACTGGCCACCGTGTGACCTTGGACAAGGCTGTGGACCTCACAGGATCGCAAAGAGGAGAAACTGAAGCTTCCTCCAGGTGCTTGAGGGGAACGGGGGCATTTCTACCAAGTAAAGTGTGAGCCACGTCACAGGCGCGATGACCTCAAAGGTCACTCGCAAGGACTGTTCCAATAAATAAGCAAATTTGTTACCACATTGTATTTTCAAAAAATGGATGAATGTCACTGAAGCCTCCTCAAAGTCCGGTCTCTCTCTTGTTTCTTTTTAGAAACAACTGAATCAGAATGACCTGAAAGAACCAATGAGCAGTCTCAGAAATGGTCCACTTTTCTGCCCTCAGGAAACCATGGACTTTGTTTTGTGTTTTGGAACATGTAACAAGGCTTCAGTGCTTCCCGGTTCATGCCAGCCAAATTATCTGTGCTTTTTCTGTCTTTTCTTGGGAAACTGTGTGGGCCTGCGGCTTGTTAGGCCAATCACAGGATACTGGATCATCCCCCGGGAGTCAGAGTCCCATATTTATCCTGACAGAGGAAGCAAGGTCTGATGAGGAAAATAATTGAGGCGTTTCTTTAGTGCTGCTATTTCATTTCTCCCTCCTCCCTCGGAGTTCTGACTTCATCATCATGCTTGCTGAGGCTTTCGGTGCGATTGAGAGTCATCAGAATTTCCTTTCCTCTGGGAAAGGAAATTTTCCTCTTATCCCTCCAAAGTCCTCCTCCAGAAGTCTGTTAGGTTTGACTGGGGCTCAAAGAGGAAAGCACAAAAATTCTCCTATAGACTCATATCCAGTAGGGTGGCACCTCTCAAAACACAACAAAAGCAGAAAATAGCGAATTTGGTAAGGCTGTGGAGAAATTGAAACCCTTGTGCATTGTTAGGGAGACTATAGAAGGATGTAGCTGGTGTGGAAAGTAATATGGCAGCTTCTAAAAAACGTAAAAGCAACATTACCATATAAATCCAGCAGTTCCACTTCTGGGTATCTATCCAAAAGAATCAAAAGCAGAAACTTACGGTGACATTTGTACACCCATGTTCATAGCAGCATGCGTCTTAGTGATGACACAAGGGTCCACTGATAGATGAACAGATAAACCAAATGTGGTCTACACGTGCAATGGAATACTATTCAGCCTTAAAACGAAGGGAAATTCTGGCTCCTGCTATAACACAGAGAAGCCTTGAGGAGGACAGTAACCTAAGTGAAATAAGCCAGTCACAGAGGGCAAGTACTGCATGATTCCACTTAGATGAGGTACCTGAAGTACTTAAAGTCAGAAAGCAGCAAGGAGAATGGTGGTTGCCAGGGGCTATGGGGGAGGGAAATGGGAAGTGGTTGTTTAACGGTTGTTTAAATGGTTCTGTTTAACTGAACCAAAGTTCAATTCTGCAAGATGAAAAGTGTTCTAGAGATGGCTGGAGGTGTTGGTTGTTGACTTTTACTTAATACTACTAACTGATCACTTAAAAACGGTTATGATGATAAACTTCACATTATATGTATTATATCGCAATTAAAATTAAAACCACACAGACGTATAGAACTCAGTCATCACCTCTGGCCCTTGCAAGTGACTTAATCCCTTGACTGTGTTCAACCTGGTACTACTATGCAGTTCTATCCAATGGAACCTTCGGTGATGACAGAAATGTTGTTTATGTGCACTGTCTGATAAGGTACACACACTGGGTTTTGAGTGTGATGAGTGCAGAAGACGCTGAATTTTATTTTTATTCAGCTGAAATTTAATTAATTAATTTTGTTAATTTTTATGCAGTTTAATGTAGCCACATGCAGCAAGTGGCTGCCCTGTTGGACAGGGCAGGTAGACTGTACATCTCCATGACTGTTTCACAATACTTTCCCTCCTCAGCACAGAGCTACAGCAGTCAGACTCTAAACCTAAGAATGTAAAAGCTGGCTTGTGTATGGGCCCCAGTTCTGTTTGAACCCCAGTACTATGAATTTGCTACAAAGCATTTTGCCAAGAGCGTGACTCTATTTTAGAAGCCTGGTATGGCATCACTGGCATCTGTTATTGGGCCCATGAGCAGAGTTGGCCTGAATTCGCAGGCCAGCCTTTTCTAGTCAGATGCCCTTGGGAAACCTAAATTCCTTCACTGCTGCACATGGGCTTCTTCACTCGTCCTTGTAAATCCTTGGAGTGATGTTGAAAACTAACGCTGAGCTCCAAGGCCTTCTGCAGAAACTATGCAAGCACATCGCTGTTTCTTCCGGGTATCCTGGCAGCCAGTGCCCGCTTTACTTTTTGAGGCTTTACTGGGAAACACAGACAGGTAAGAGAGGTAACAAATTCTTACACTGAAATAGAATCTCACAATAAAATGGATGAACCCCTAATATATCCATCCTCTAAAACAAGAGTAACTAAACATGTCACCATGTATTGTGTAGCGTTGCTTTAGAAAGAGTGAAGATTGCTGGCAGCTGGAGCGACTTGCATTTCAGCAGGCTGCAAACAGAAGACTTAACCAGTCAGCCCATGGGCAGCATTCCTCCATGACAGCCCAGTGTTTAATGGCACTGTGTGTGCCACATTTATCTTCATGGAATGAGTGAAAGCGGTTCATTGAAGCACAGAATGTGCGCGTTTGATGCAAATGGGCGTGTGGCAGGAAGGAGATAAAGAAAACTTTATATTATTCTTCCACTAAATGGATATGGGCTGTCTAATAAGGACCTCGAAGTTTAGCGCTGGTGGATTTGCTCACTGGCAACACTTTCTCTTTCTTTTTCAGCAATGGGTCGAAGGCCTGAGATCCATCATTCACAACTTCAGGGCCAACAACGTCAGCCCGATGACATGCCTCAAGAAGCAGTGAGTTTTGTTTGCATGAGCCTTTGTGCTTGGCGTTTGCCCAGCAAACGCAGACTAGGAGATGCAGGCTGTGTATATGCACCAGGCAGCTTCCCCTCTGCGCTCCTGACTTCGGAGAAGTCATTGACCAGTACACACCGGTACCCTTCCTGCCACCTGGCAGGCATGTGTGGTGCCCACAGCCAAAAATCTATTTGAGGGGAATGGTTGGAGGCAGGAAGGTACTGGAACTCCACCTCCTCAGGTCCCCTGGGTTGTGGGCCTGGGCTTTTGTGTTCCCAGGCTGCCAATAGTAGCTTTGTGTGCCCGGTGCCATAGCTGCGGTCTGGGTGCAACTCGAGCCTCTACGGCAAGAGACTGAGGGATGGGGAGTAGGGCTCCATTCAGCAGAAGCACCCACCACTCTGGAGGGAGAGGAGCACTGGCCCCAGGGACTGTTTCACCAGCAGTCAGGGATCCAAAGATACCTTTGAACTTCAGAAGGCAGGCCTTCCTTCCCCCAGCTCACTGTATCCAAAATTCAGAGAGGTGCCAGGTGGTAGCTTTTAACCCTATCAAGTTTTTCTTTATGGGTGACGTGACTCAAGTGGAAACCCTAGCCGAAGCCCCAGTCCCCCTGTTTGAGAAGCAGTGATCTGGGGCTCGGGGCAGGCGGCGGGTGGTGCGTGGAAAGCCTGCACAGAGCAGGCTGCATGCGTCTTTTAGCCGGGCCCGGCCAGCACCCAGGGTGGGACTCCCCGGATTGTGGGCGATGGAAGGGGAGCTCTGCCCCCCCGAGCCTTCCATGTCTTGCTCTGGTCCCTTCGGTGGTGCTCTGGGAGCATGGGCTCTGCTATAGTCCCCAGCTTGGCCACTTCATTGCTGGAGGACTTTGGGAAAGTTCTTACCTTGTGCCCCACTGTCCTCGTCTATCCCTGAAGGTGGTGACACTGCTTCTAAGAGTCCTCGCAGAGCAGATAAGGCCATGCAAAGCCGGTGCTTGGCCCCTCACTCCCCCTCACTCCGAATTACTTACTTTGACTCTGATGCTCTCATTCCAGTGTGTCCCTGTTGTCTTAGAAGAGGGGAGGTGCTCAGTCGTGTATTTTCCTGTTTGTGCAGCTGCTTCTCTTCCCCTCTGCAGTTTCTTTGGCGTGATTTCTTAAAAATAAAGGGCAACCCAGCAGATATTTTGAGGTCATGGAATCCTGAAGGGTTTCAGGCTTCTGGCATGCCCTCTTAGGCCTGGGGGAGCCAATTCCTTGTGTCCAGATGCCAGATCTGAGCTGCCCACATGGGTGTCCCGCCCAGACTGCTTTCTGTCGCTGGTGTTCACCCATCCACCAGCTGCTGGAGGGTGAGGTCACTCAGGACTCACGTCTGCCTGCGTCTGAACCACCCTCTGCCTACAGGGGATCACCAGTAGATCACCACCTCCCAGAGTATCCCAGGGGGGTGGCTGCAGGACCCCTGCCCATGCCAAAACCCACAGCGTCCCTTAGGGTTGACCCTTCATGTCCCTGGTTGAGGAGGGCTGACCCCACATTCGCCCCTTCTTCAGAAAGGAAGTCCACGGCCAATGGCAGACTGAGACAGGATATCAGAGCCTGCCCCCTTGCCGCCAAGCCTGGCTCAGATCACACTCCAGAGGTCCCAGTGGCCTCAGGACAAAGCCCGGCTGAGAGCACAGCTTGGTGTGGCCATCCCTCCCTGCCTGCCCACTGCCTCACTCCTGCGGTCCTGAAACTAGCCCCTTAAAGGTAGCCATCTGTGCTTCGAGGAACACTGACTTAAGGCAGACGCATTATCAAATCATCATGTTCTTCAGATTGTTAGATTATTTACAAGAACAGTGAGAATGGAGTCCATAGCTAAGAAGAGCCCTGGCACCAAAGGATAAGTGTTCCGGGTCCATCTGAGTCCTGAAAACTTGGGAAAAGCACAGCATTTCTCACCATCAGTTTGAGTTGATGAATTTCTCTGACAGTGACAAGTTAAGGATCCAGATTNTGCGGTCCTGAAACTAGCCCCTTAAAGGTAGCCATCTGTGCTTCGAGGAACACTGACTTAAGGCAGACGCTTTATCAAATCATCATGTTCTTCAGATTGTTAGATTATTTACAAGAACAGTGAGAATGGAGTCCGTAGCTAAGAAGAGCCCTGGCACCAAAGGATAAGTGTTCCGGGTCCGCCTGAGTCCTGAAAACTTGGGAAAAGCACAGCATTTCCCACCATCAGTTTGAGTTGATGAATTTCTCTGACAGTGACAAGTTAAGGATCCAGATCCTTTATGGAGATGGTGTCCACCCATCCATCAGTAGCCTGAGGAGTAGGTCACAAAGGGCTCACGCCTGCCTGCTTCTCCCTTTGCGCTTCACTGCTCCCTGGGGTGGCAGGGGGGTGAGGGCCGGGGGTGCCCCACTGACTTCAGACACGCCTGGCTGCTGTCACCATGCCCTTGCCTTTCTTAACCCCGTAGCAGATTATTACAAAGCAGCAGTCAAGGACAAGAACAGTCACCAAACAAGTGCCTATAATTTGCTTGTTTAATGCAAACACACAATTTCCTAATTCATCTAGGATTGCCAGGTAAAATATGGGACTCTTGGTGAAATTTGAATAAGTAACAAATAGTGTTTTAGTATAAATACATCCTAAGCAATATTTGGAACATACCTATAGTTTAAAAAAATAAAAGTACTTGTTATTTATCTGAAGTTCGAATTTAACTGAGAGTTATATTTTTATTAGCTAAATCTGACAAAGAGTAAATTTATCTCACAGTGTGAGATTGTCTCTGGTTTTCTGAATAAATAGTCTTTGTTTGAGTGAACTTTCTTTTAAAGTTTTTAACCAGATGGAAGCTGTTCCTCCCAAGAAACATTAAAACAGTTGTTACTGTTGTTTTACAGCTGGATGAAATTGGCATTTATGACCAACACAAATGGGAAAATTCCAGTTAGGAGGTAAGTCGATTATTCCCAAGCGCTCTGCACAGCCTGGGTCGGCCCTCATGATACCTGTCCACAGAGAAAGCCCCCCACGAGGACTTGTTAATTGCTTTAGTTACAGGTTTTTCTGGAATCTTAGCTTGAATCACATTATCAGATGCTGTGTTTACTTTGTAAAAATCACTTATGGATGTAAAGTCGCGTTTTTCTCAGAATGCATAGCAATAAGCCTGATAACTTCTGAAAAAGTAGGAGTGTTTTTTTAATTTTCAGATAAGTGGGTTTGGGGGATTTAAGTACCTTCCTTGGTGTCTCAGATGATAAAGAAGCTGCCTGCAGTGCAAGAGACCCAGTCTCAATCCCTGGATTGGGGAAGAACCCCTGGAGAAGAAAATGGCAACTGACTCCAGTATTCCTACCTGGAAAATTCTGTGGACAGAGGAGCCTGGGGGGCTACAGTCCGTGGGGTCGAGAAAGAGTGGAACACCACTGAGCGACCAACAATTTCACTTCCTTTCATCTTTCACCTACTTGCCCAAGCAGCCATTGCTAAAATTAAAGAAGTTTCTTTTCTGTCCTGCACCTACGGTAGAAGGGTAGGGATGTGTCTTAGGAGGTGCGATGCCTCTGGACGTTGCCGCCCATTCTGGGCTCCGCCGGCCCTCTGTGCCCAGGGCCAGTGGGCAGCACTGAGTCTGGGGGAGTTGTCACTGCCACCACACCCCTTCAGGACTGGCGCTTCCCCTTCAGCCTGCCCAAAGTAGCAGTGTCAGGGGGAAGAGGCGGTACAACCTGCAAGCTGGTGAGCCGGAAACAGCCTCCATGCTGTCCTTCAGCCTCAAGCCAACAGACCTCACCCTCCGGGGGCCCCACTCTGCTCCGCTGCTCCCAGCGTTAGGACTGCTCCTGGCCCGTGGGTCCATCGGAAGCCCACGCAGTGGGAGTGATGGGGGTTCTTCACCCAGCGCCCCAGTGTCTTTTTGGCTGGTGTTTGTGGTAAGCACTCCACAGTAATTGCAAAAGCTGGGCTGGGCCCTGGGGTGTCTGCTGCCCATCTGAAGCCAGGAGTGTATTCAGAATCGTGAACCTGAACTCAGCATGAGCTCCCAGACCCTGACCCACTCTTCAAGAATTCTCCAGGCTCACATTCAAGTTGAGCTCTTGCCCAACACTTTAGCAAAGAAGCCAACCAGCAAATAGCCACAGGCAGAACCCAGGCCACCAGGTGGAGCCTGTCTCAGAAGGGCTGTAACCGTCAGGATGAGGGGCACAGGTTGCCGTTTGCGTGGCGTTTGGGGGAGAGCCTTGGGGCAGTTGCACACTGGCCGTTTCTGCCTCTCCCCTCCCACCCTCTCTGCTAGCCTCGAAGCTTCCATTCTGCATTCCCCCAAGGGCCTCTCCCTCAGCATCCTTTCCCATTTAATAGAACTGTCCTAGAGATCGGCGTTCTCCTTAATTCTGTGGATGATAGCAGTCATGAACTAAGGTATCCGTGTGACACAGCTGAGGTATCGATGAGGAAGCACAGGGCATGCACATTGGAAAGAAAACCAGGCTGCAGTCTTTTTATTTCGCCTTTTATTGAGGGCTTCCAGAGCTATCAACCTCATGCATCTGTCGTGGTCTTTACGAACCTACATGTAGGATTCTGATTTTTATTTAATAACTTACAAGCAAGTCAATTTTGCATTTACTTTAGAAGTCTTTTAAAAAGCCCTGCTAGCGACTTCCCTGGGAGTCCAGTGGTTAAAGCTTCACACCTCTGAAATGCAAGGGCTGCAGGTTCAGTCCCTGGTTAAGGAGATAAGATCCCACTTGCCTAGTGGCCAAAAAAACAAACAAAACATAAAACAGAGACAATATTGTAGCAAATTCAATAAAAACTTTAAAGAAATGGTCCACCTCAAAAAAAAAATCTTAAAAAGCTGTGCTAGCACCCTTGATCAGTGTGTGTTGGCAAAGACAATTTACACTCATCCTTATCTTAAATAAAACCCTTTGCTCTATTGAGAATANTTGCATGAATCACAGTCCTTTATATATACTCTGCCTGCCAAAGAAATGCCCTCTGATGCTATCTGAATGCTCCTAGCCTGTGATAAGTGTGTTTCTCTCCACCTGTGATAAGTGTGTTTCTCCTGGCTAAATACTACATCTCTGGAAAATCAGAGAATTCACCTTTGCTCCACAACCCTCCTCACTCCCAAGCCAAATCCATTTAAGGCCCAAGAATAACTCTGCAAGCTGCCTGGAGAAAAGGCAGCCCCCTCCCCGACCCCTTACCCTCAGAGGGATGGTCTCCATCCCTTCCTTTTCCTATTTTTTTCTTGTCCCCTCCTACAAAGATGAGCCTGAGAACAAGCCCGTCTGGCCATCACATAACCTCTTGTCTTTATTTATTTATTCATTTATGCACTCACATCTGCCATATAGCGTGCGGGATCTTAGTTCTACGACCGGAAATCAAACTCCTGTCCTCTGAAGTAGAAGCCTGGAGTCCTAACTTGGACAGCCAGGGAGTTCCCAGCTCTTGCCTTTATTATCTTCTCAACAGTCATGCCTCTGGGCTCTGACTTTGCCCTGACTGATGTCTTCCCTCATGGATTTCCCTCCTCTGTGGCCCGGGACACCCTGTTTTGTCCGTCTCAGTTTCTCTGTCCCCCACAAATTCTTAACCTCCTACTCCTGAGAGATGTCCTGTCCTGGCCTCTGTTTCATGTCATTTTCCCAAGCCCCAGCCAGTACTCTCCTCCTGCATACTCTCCCCTCCCTGCCGCACCATCTCCCCAACACCACGTTGTCTGCCGGGGATCGAGCCTAAGTGTCCTGCATGGACAGACGGACTCGTTACCACTGAACCACCTGGGCAGCCCTAACACATACATACGCTTTTTCAAAATGACAAAATGAGCAGCTACTTTCCCCTACATTATAAAGGGCAGATAAAGTACTTCTTAATCCAGTGCATGAAAATTGCATGAACTCTCTAGAAGTGAGAAAATGTGGGCATAGCACCCTCTGCCCTGAAACTGTAATACATATGTATTGTCCACCTTGTCTGCCGGTCTGTGAAAGAGAATTCATAGGCCTCCCTATGTTTGGATACAGTTGTCTCAAACTCTCTTAAAAGTGCACTTCTTGAAGTATTCTTAGACTGAGTATGAAACAGTAAAGCTTTGAATCAGTGCACAGCGGTTCACTGACCTCTAGCTGGTTCTTCTAGTCTCTCCTTGAGGCTGTCACTGCAGTGGAAGGGGCGCCTTCTCCCCCTGATCAAGGGGGACCAGTCAGTGCTCACCCATGGATGGCCTCCGCTTATCCAAATGGCGGGGCGCAGGACAAGCTGAGGCGGGAGGCTCACCGTCCTGTGCTCCTGGGAAGGTATTCCACAGCCACTCCGCATGCAAAAGTCAGCTCTCTCTTACCCAGCGGCTGAACTTCTGATTTATGTCATTATGGTGACTAACTACCTGAACTTCCACTCGGGCAGTGAATGAAGGCTCTTTGGGTGGCGCAGACATGGCTCAGAGTCAAGTGTGGATTCCAGGGTCTAAGTCCTCTCCTCACCTGTGCTCATTCTGAGTGTTAGCAGTGTTTCAGTCAGAAGGAGTCTCTCTCCTCCTTCGATCGTCATCAGGAAATACACTCCTTACGGTGTTATCCATTTTCCTAGCCTTGATGCACACCATACTAGTTGAAAGGCACCACCATTATTCAAAAATACCACATCTCAGGGTAGTGCCAGGATTCTGCTGAAACACTGAATGGTTGCTCCCCTGCCTCCCTTCTCCCCGATGTCTGTCACTTTCTTAATAAAGTCCCCAATCCTTGAGGCAGCTGACATGTCAGAGGAGCTCACGGGTGCTTGGCTTGAACCACAGAAAAAACGTACAAATGAAGTATGTCTGATAATGCATGTCAGCTGCAGTATGGGGCCAGGAAAGGATGACCCCAGGCATGGCCCGGGTCCCAAGGGGCCTCCTTCCCGTCCCCAAGTCACCACGAGCTTCTGTTCTAGAGTTGCTGGTTCATCTGCCACATCCCTTTTTCCTAAAAAAGCAGATTGATAGGATCAAAATGTATTCCTGTGGTTGTCCAGTGGTCCGGATCCTGGATGCGTATGTTCACAAGTAGCCCGGGGGACTGTCTGTCTTCGAATCAAGTCACCCAACTGGCACAACCAGCTCTGATGAGCAGAGGGCCATTGCAGGAGCCAGTCTGGGGAGTGAAAAATACCCAAAAATGAGAAATAATTTTATTTTCCTTTTTCTTTTCTTCTATCCCACCATCCTTAGTTTTACTGGGATCTTTGCTTCAGAGAAAACAGATTTCATAGTAACTTTTTTTTTTTCTTTTTTCTGCCCTAGTATTACTAGAACCTTTGCATCGGGGAAAACAGAAAAGGTGATCTTTCAAGCACTCAAGGAGCTAGGTCTTCCCAGTGGAAAGGTATTCATTAATTTAATAACGTTTTTCTAAAACCACGTTGTGTATTTTTGTCCTCGTGTAATAAGTAAGATTGTTTATATTAAACTAATTCAGTTAGATTCAGAATTAGGTTCAGTCACATATAATACAGTTAATTTTCCCTTTGTTCTCTTCCCTCTAGCCTTGCTTCCTTTTTCTGGGCATTTTAACCTAAACATTATAGTATTCAAATAGCATATTTCCAAATGTTCCTGTCAACTTTTATTAAGAAAAGGAAATGACAGCAGGCTGCTCTTTCACACCACTTATTGAAAGCTTATTTTATAGAAGCCTGTCAACATTAGCAGAACCATGCACAATGTCAGCATGAAAAAATGGCTCATAAATTAAATTCTTTAGGACAGCTGTGTGATATTTTATGAAGCACCTCTCCCCAAGCAAAACATTTGAGTTTGTGGCCCTTTGGACTTAAAATAGTTGCATTGAAATAAATTTTAAAAATAAAATAGTTGCAATGAATGTATTAACTGCAAGAAAGATTTAGGCTGTTACTGTCTTAACAAATCCTATTTGAAATATAAGGTTCAATATGAAAAGTAAACTCTTGTAGAACTCCCTTTGTGTTGCCTGTAAGAATTCACAAAATAAGCGTAAGAAAACGTTGGGTTTGATTTAGTCGGCACCCTTGTGGCAAGTAGTTGCGTTGTTCCTTCAAGGAGAGGAGAAAGAAATGTTTCTTTGTGTTTGTTCTATGGAGTATCTCCCAGACCAAGCCCAGCTGTGGCCAGTGTTTGAACATCCAAACCATGGTAACTAGAAACACTCCTTTGCATGCTCCTTATTCTAGTAGGCTGGCCCACAGTTGGACCTTCTGGCTCCTATCAAGAAGAGTCAGAGAGGAAAACCCTGGGATTGCAAGTAGGCATCCCTCTGCTTCATGAACCTATCGATTCTGTTTATCCTCCAAAGAGAGAGAACCGTGCCTGATTTGTGACAATGCTTCTGTTCTTTCCAGAATGATGAAATTGAGCCTGCTGCATTTACTTATGAAAAGTTCTATGAACTGACACAAAANAACCCTGGGATTGCAAGTAGGCATCCCTCTGCTTCATGAACCTGTCGATTCTGTTTATCCTCCAAAGAGAGAGAACCGTGCCTGATTTGTGACAATGCTTCTGTTCTTTCCAGAATGATGAAATTGAGCCTGCTGCATTTACTTATGAAAAGTTCTATGAACTGACACAAAAGATTTGTCCTCGGACAGACATAGAGGATCTTTTCAAAAAAATGTAAGTTCCATTTCTGAGAAAGTGTCGTATTGAAGTTACTCTTGCTCTTTTAGACTTTAAAAACATTTTTTTTGTCCTATTATCTTCATATAATATGTCGACAGTATCTAGGAATGTCTAGTCAGGGTTACATTTTCACCCCTTAGTTTATTTGGCGTAAAAGTTCCCTCTGATTTTTTGAGAAACTTTTACATAAGTTGGTTGCAGCACCTGGAACTTCCCCCCTCCTCTCCCCGCATTGGCTTTACTAACTACCTACAATGTTAACCTGCTCCTTTAGGTATTAACCCATTATGTGAACTAACTAGATTCAGTTTGGAATGTTATTATGTTGTTCAAAAGTCCATTCATTCCAATTATTTCAAATGGATGACTTTCATGTTGTTTTATAATAATGCCTTTGGGTAATGCAAAAGAAGGACTGCAGATAGTTTCTATAAGTTAGGGGGAGTGATTTCTTGCCTTTGCTGTTGTTGGGTTTTTGTGTTTTTTTTTCTTTACAAACAGTCTCTGGCCATTTTAAGAGTTCACCACTACTTCAGGTTTAGGAAAATAAGTTTAGAATTATCGACAAAAAATGTCAACATGTAAATCGTACCTCCTGTAGCATCATATACCAAAACTTACTTTTTCTAATAAATTTCTTTTCAGCAATGGAGACAAAACTGATTATTTAACGGTAGACCAATTAGTGAGCTTTCTAAATGAAGTAAGCTTTTTCATACATTAACTCCATCAGTCTGTGTGCCGTGGCTTGCTTCTTCCAGCATCCTCATTGCATGCCTGCATCCTGCACCCCCATTTGCTTTGCTTCTGACCTGCTGATCTTTCCATGATGGCTTTACCAGGTGCAAAAATCAGCTGCTGCCCCCGTGTGTCCATGCATTTCCTCATTGGCTTTGCACACTGCTTTTTTGTTGGTTTCTTGCTGTGATGTGTAGCTCTGGGTCTGTGTATGTGTGTGAATTTGATAATATATTCACTTAATTAAATGTGTCTGTGTTTTGCAAGATGATATTTAAGGTACTTATCTTTTTTTTCTATTTACTTGTACGAAATAGAAAGAGAATGGATTGAATTTACCACCCTATAGTTGGATTCGCCATCGCTAACTTTTTCTCATACTTTTGCATGGACTGGGAAAGCCTTATTTTTGTCTTTTAATGGATTGCATGTAAGAAAAATATGTAGGTTTGAACAGAATATTTTGACAATAAGCACAACACTGGAGTTCCTGGGTGAAAGCATAGTGCATATTAGGCCAATGGGATGACAGGTTAAATTTTTACTTTTTATTTTTGTAACAAGCTCAGAACTAATTTTAGAATGTGATTCACTCAACAACCAAAACTAGTTGACAAAATTTGCTTAAGCCCAAGAGAAATATATTTCAGGACACACAAATGTTCCAATTTTTATGAAAACTAAAATTAACTTTTTTCTCTACATGTACAAGAAAGTGTTTTCAGTGAAACCCACTGAAGCTCTTGTTAATACAAAAAAATGAAAATACACTTTTTGTCTAACACATTAAATAAGAAGACTTGAAATGAGGGATGGACAGTATATTTTTGTTCCAAAACAATTGATAGTAACCATTATACCATAAAAAGACAAAACGTTAAGACAGACAATATCATGCCAGGTAGAAGGTATTGTCTCATGAAAAAGTAGCAGGCAGACTGATTTTCCAGTCTGAAGACACATAGTACATCTTAGCTGAAGGGCTTCTCATTTCTTTCTGAGTCAGGGCCCAGTGGCTTCCAATGTGTAGGGCTGCACTTGAGGAGCTATGATACGCAGAGCCTGGGAGCATGGATGCAGGAGAGACAGGGTCCCCCATATATCAGCACAGACGCTTCTACTTTAATCCATTCAGTACACCACAATATTTACTTTACTTTAAAACATTTCAAGTTTTTTCATCCACTAGTTTTTTGTTATACGGATACTACGTTCATAATCTTTACCCAGATATTATCCACATTCTTATGCCACTGTTGCTCAGAAGTTAAGTTGCTTTGCTCTCCCTCCTTAACCCTTTCCCCATCTTCTGCTTCTTTTAAAAAATGTTTTATCTCTCTCCACTTTACATGTACTTTGGGTCATTGGTCATCTTAAGTTTTGGTGAGAGAGGTGAAAATCTTGCTTTCTACTAAAGAGGGAAGATGTTTACTGGGGAGACGACTACCACATCATCAGTTTACCGCTTCCTAGAGAAAGGCCACTTGCGAGCTCCGGATGAAGCTGGTCCTCAGCCGTGTATTAAACGTAGCAGAGACTCAGTATGCACTGCTCTTGCACTGTTCAAATGAAGAAATGGTTCTGAAGTCTTCAGTGTACATGCTGCATTCATGGGTCCTTATCTCATCCCCTTCCTTGTATGGGAGACTTTTGTAGGCCTACCCAGTAACTACTCTTATTATTCCTATAAGTCATGACCAAAAAATTAATTTTAAAAGGGATGATCACATATACTTTCTGTCTCTGCCATCCAAATTCTTTCGTAAATACTTTTTCCTTCGTAACTTTTATCCATCAATATTACACTGGTCAGTAGTATTCATTTGCTTACATTTGGCTTTTCATTAACAGTAAGGAGGTACTTTCAATTTGGGGGTGGGGCTAACTGAATTGCTAGGATTCTGGATTTCTTTAGGTCACAGAAACTACAAGACTGCAAGTCCAGGAAAGTAAAGCCTTTGTTTTTAATCAAAATGTCTGCCCTGAATCTCTCCTTTTCTGTCCTAGAGAACTCAGCTGGAAGAACTAGACAGAAATCAGAATGTCTCCTTAAAGAAGGCTGTCAAACGTAGAGAGTGTTCAGCCAGCACCTTGCCCCCCATAGGACTTTTGAGGACTCTCCTTCCATTGTTCCAAAGTCTGAAGCACCCCATGGGCAAAGCACCGTGGAAACCCATAATGAAAGGAGACAGAATTCACTCTGGAAGGAAGCAGGCATTGGGATGTTAAGGGTCTCTGACCCCAGGAGCTTAGATCTAAACATTTTCAAATGCCTTAGCCACGTAGTCTCAGTAAGCTAGAATTTAACATTGTATTAGAAGCCCTGGATACAGTAGGACGAGAAAAAATAAATGAGTCCCAGGAACACAAAAGAACAAGACCTTGTTCATTATGGGCAGATGATTGTGTAACCTGAATATCAAAAGCCATCAAAAACTCTTTGAATAGATAAGAGAGTTCCACAAGGTAACCAGAGAAATGATGAGCAAAGAAAAAAATCAGTAAACACACATCTGTGAGCATTAACCAATTCTCCTGGAGAAGGAAGTAGCAACTCGCTCCAGAATTCTTGCCTGGAAAACTCCATGGACAGAGGAGCCTGGCAGGCTACAGTCCATGGGGCTGCAAAGAGTCAGACACGACTGAGCGACTAACACCTATCTTAACATTTAACGGGGAAAAATGGTATTTATCGTGTATTAGCAAAAGCCATGTTTCCTCCCACTGCCTTCCGGCTTGTGAGTCCCCTTACTCTTTATATGCAGTTTTCTGTTCAGTGTGTTAATATGTGTCTGCAGGAATTTGGACAGAGAGGAGAGACTGTGGGCCATTTCCTGCCTGGTTGCCGTGTAGGGCTTTGTACCACCTGCTCTCTGCCCATGCCATCACCACTCACTGGCTTTTCACAGGGAATTTTGGATCTGCTCCTCATCTAATTCTCAGTGTCTCCATGTTCACTGCTCACCAGAGTGTGATCTGGGCACCAGCAGCTTCAGTATCTACAAGGAACTTGTCAGAAGAATCCCAGGTCCCACCCCAGACCTGCTGAGTTGGAGTCTGCATTGAACATTTTCTCCAGGTGGTTTGTCTGCACATAAGGGTCTGTGAAGCACTGGATATCTCCTTGGTATCATTGCTGTCAGTGAGAGGAATGTGAGAGCAGCATGAACTTACAAACTTGTTATTCTCCATAATGAAGGTAGCCATGGAAATCTACCACTCAGATCTAAAATTTTGGCATAGCTGTATTTCTTGGTCCCATCCAGCGGCCTGAGGGAAATGTGTGTGTGTCTGTGTGTGTGTGCCTATATTATGAAAAGAGTGAAGTTGAGTCCAGAAGAGCTGGTGGGGACACTCACTATAAGCTAGCACCTGGTTGGGTACTGCCACCAACTCAGTTCTCTATGTGTCAGGACTAATTAAAGCCTCTTGGCTTCAGTTAGTTTCACCTCTCTTTCCCCATTCCTAATGAGAAACTGAATTGATTTCAGTTTTACCTTCCTTGTCCATTTCACTTCAGTTCAGTCGCTCAGTCTTCTCCGACTCTTTGCAGCCCTGTGGACTGCAGCATNTCTCTATGTGTCAGGACTAATTAAAGCCTCTTGGCTTCAGTTAGTTTCACCTCTCTTTCCCCATTCCTAATGAGAAACTGAATTGATTTCAGTTTTACCTTCCTTGTCCATTTCACTTCAGTTCAGTCGCTCAGTCTTCTCCGACTCTTTGCAACCCTGTGGACTGCAGCATGCCAGGCTTCCCTGTCCATCACCAACTACCGGAGCTTGCTCAAACTCATGTCCGTCGCATTGGTGATGCCATGAAACCATCTTATCCTCTGTCGTCCCCTTCTCCTCCTGCCTTCAATCTTTCCCAGCATCGGGGTCTTTTCCAGTGAGTCAGTTCTTCACATCAGGTGGCCAAAGTATTGGAGCTTCAGCTTCAGCATCAGTCCTTCCAATGAATATTCAGGAGTGATCTCCTTTAAGATTAACTGGGTGGATCTCCTTGCAGTCCAAAGGACTCTCCAGAGTCTTCTCTAACACCACAGCTCAAAGGCATCAATTCTTTGGTGCTCAGCTTTCTTTATAGTCCAGCTCTCACATCCATACCTGACCACTGGAAAAACCATAGCTTTGACTAGACAGACCTTTATTGCCAAAGAAATGTTTCTGCTTTTTAATATACTGTCTAGGTTAGTCATAGCTTTTCTTCAAAGGAGCAAGTATCTTTTGATTTCAAGGCTGCAGTCACCATCTGCAGTGATTTTGGAGCCCACTGTTTCCCCATCTCTTTCCCTTGAAGTGATGGGACCAGATGCCATGATCTTCGTTTTCTGAATGTTGAGTTTTAAGTCAACTTTTTCCCTCTCCTCTTTCACTTTCATCAAGAGGTTCTTCAGTTCCTCTTCGCTTTCTGCCATAAAGGTGGTGTCATCTGAATATCTGAGTTTGTTTATATGTCTCCTGGCAATCTTGATTCCAGTCTGTGCTTCATCCAGGCCAGTCTTTCTCAGGATGTACTCTGCATAGAAGTTAAATAAGCAGGGTGACAATATACAGCCTTGGTATACTCCTTTTCCTATTTGGCACCACTCTGTTGTTCCATGTCCAGTTCTAACTGTTGCTTCCTGGCCTGCATACAGATTTCTCAGGAGGCAGGTCAGGTGGTCTGGTATTCCCCATCTCTTTCAGAATTTTCCACAGTTTGTGATCCACACAGTCAAAGGCTTTGGTGTGACTTCTTACAGATAACACTAGAGGGCCTGCAGAATTGAGAGACACATGGAGAGCTGGAGAGAGGGCAGAAGTCTTGGACAAGCACGAGAATCCAGAATCAGCTTTCTTTTCTGGTTGCTGGTAATCTACCTCCTAGGATCACATTAGAGCTGATTTTGTTAATCATTTATTTTATTTTGCAGTTGAAAGACTGTAAGGAAGGGCTCAAGATCACTTTCCATGTACCATGTCTTTCTTCTTTAATGCTTGGACAGAAAAGCAATTATTTAGTTCTATGAGTAAGGCTTGCCAATTATTCCTTTATCTTTTTATATCTCTTTTGAGTATTAGTTATGTCAACATCTCTCCCTCCCAGTGCTGCTCAGGTTGAAGCCCACTGATGTCTTTTCTCAATGAGAACGGACATAAGAAGAAAGATATATTCATTGTCTCTTCGTTTACGTAGTCACAGTTCTGTGAACTATTTTCTGAAGCTAGTCAGTATTATCTTTTATAAGGCTCTGAACATCATGGGGTGTATGCCCTTAGTACTTTGCTTCCCCAAATCCCAACTGCAAACCTATGGTCTCTCCCCTCAGAGCTGTGATACATTCACCCCACAGTGCTTATGACTAAGTGGAAATCTTCTGCAGTCTTATTTCTCTGAGATGTCCTGGAAATGATCTTTCTCTTCTTTGTTTTTTTTCAAATAAAGATTATATTTTCGTGACTTTTAACATAAGTTTTGCCGTTGTTTCCTTCCCTTTGGGTTATCCAGATTGCACTGTGCTTGCTTTCTGAAATGTGAACATCTTTGGGAAGGCAAAAGGTTATCTGGTGGAGCAGATGTAAAGAGAAGTTAAGTTTCATATCGATGTGGCGCTCATCTGTTGCAAATGTAGAATAAGAGGATTATGACGGATACATTTTAAGGACGTGGTTTTTCTGGCTGTTGTTTCTGAAAGAAGGATATTCTTCTAGTGAATACTATGCCCTCTGATAAATCTTGATGAGGGTTACTTGGGAGTAGATTTCAGATGTTTAGCATTCTTCTACCCTTGTAGAACTAAGATACTATTTTTTACACGGATAGGCAAATGTATTTAAATGCACACCTTTACAAACTAGGGTCACACTTCTTAAATGTGAGCACATCAGAGTCAACTGACAAGATGGTTAAAATACAGATTCGTAGATTCCACAGCAGAAGGTCCGATTCGGTAGGTTGGGAATGGGTCCCCAGAATGTGCACCCCGCTCCAGCTCCCGGGAAAGGGTGACGCCCCTGCTGCTCTGCGGAAACTGCAGGAGGCCCCAGGCTGGAGCCCACACACCTCTGTGCACAAACAGCGCCTGAGAACACTTGGATCCCCTTTCTTCCTTTTCCTGACTTTGTTTCTTTCTTTAACTGAAGCTCTTCTTTCTCTGAAATTCATATGGATTTGCCCCCCAAGATCTCCATGAGTCCTGAATGCTTGTCAGAGAGCCTATCTTTAAACTGAAAGACTTAGTCCTAATAAGAAAGAAAACCTTGTGAGTGTAGTGGCCAACCGCGAACAGAACCACAGTGGGGTCCAAAAAGGCCCTTTGGTGCCACGTCCGTCTTCCTCCGTGGGAGTGTTTACAGAGACGGGAGAAGGAAAGTACCCAGAAAATGTACTGGTTACTTATTTGCTTGGTTTGAAAGCACTGCGTTCTCTCCGGAGGGGTGGTGCTTGTTGCTCCCTTGGGGTGGGCTCTGGAGTTGCATGCCAGCACCCACTTCCTGAACGAGATGCTCAGAGCATGCCTTCACCTGCCTGGCACCCCACGGTCCACTGTACCATCCCTCTGCACCCCCAGGACTTTTCTTCCTTATGAGCTCGAGGCCTGTTATTCATGTCCCAGTTTCTGCTCTAGCACTTGCATGGATGTGAGCCGTTATTTCTTAGATTCTAACAGAAGCATGCTTCATTGGGACAAACTGGCAGAGAGCTATTGATTCCTTAGGAGTTAACACCCGTCACTCAGGGGGACGGTGGGAAGACCAGATCAGGCGAGGCCATGAGTGCTCTGGGCTGACGTCACATGTTCTGTTGGCCAAAGGCATTCATGCTGTGTGCCGCACTCTTCAGATGACCATTTCAAGCAAATCCATATGAACTTTGAACAGTTGTTTCTTCAATGCTTTTCCAGTAGTGCTTTTCAAAGGCTGTGCATATATTTGGGTAAAGAGTCATTGCCAGGCTCCTATCTATTGACTGAATTTTGCTCACATGTCTGTCTGTCACTTTTTCATTCCAGTTTCCTCTCTTTCTTTATTTGATGGATGACCAGGGACTCAGTGTTTGGTCCTTAAATCTACCATGAACAATAAGGAAGTTTAATAGACCCACTACCTGTAGATACAGAAAGATAGATACACACACACACACACACACACACACACACACACACACACACTCTATTGTAGCTAAGTCAATTAGTAAATTGGACTTTTTTCATCTTTGCTGTGAAGTTAGGATGACAGAACTGCAGAAATTCACTCCCGGTGCCTCATATAATACCAGGAGCCTATAGGTGCTGATTTGAAAAGAATGACATTACCAGCCTCCCCGATGTCTTTAAATATTGATGCACCTTCTGCCCAGAGGATTTCCTCAAGGCAAACCAAGTTAGATTTCACAGGGAAATAGAATTTCTGAACACTGATATTTAAATACAGATTTTCATGTTGTTTTGAGCTTGCAAATATCCTTGTGCAGATTTTCTTCCTTATTACAATGGATTCATTTTCATAAATATTTACTCAAGAGAATGAAGTTCACAGTGCCCCCAAAATCTCCTATTCATGTAGAAAGATATAATGAAAATGAAATTATATTTGTCTACCTAACTTTAGGGGTTTGGAGGTTTTTTGGTTATTGTTTTTGTTTTGACATGTACACGGGTATGATTTTTGCTTTTATCTTTTTTTAAAAAGACTTTTATCTCACTTTATGAACACTTATGCCAGATATCTTCCCTGTGGTATGATGAGACCATACCATTTTCTCTGTTTATCAAATTTGAATGAAAAAAAAAAGTGTATTTTTTCTCTCCATCTTCAGTTCAGGGAAGGGAACCAACACGCTACTGCCAAATTTGGACCTTTTTCAAGTCTGTTTTAGGGAGAAAGACAGGAGAAAAGCAAAATCTTTTTGTAACTATAAACATGGTATTATACATATATCTTCTATTGAAATGACATAGTTTATTGATATGTAATAGCCCAAGGGTGAGGAAGGTCAACCTAAATGGAGTTATTTTCTCATCATAGCATCAACGAGATCCTCGACTGAATGAAATTTTATTCCCATTTTATGATGCTAAAAGGGCAATGCAGATCATTGAGATGTATGAGCCTGATGAAGATTTGAAGAAACAAGGTAAGAAAAGTGAAAAAAAAAAGAGAGAATTTTTTCATTATTTAAAAAATTCAAGAGTATATGCAATTTTTAAAATCCTTGCGTTTTTAGTTAAATGTATTTTTAAATGCTTTGGAGCTCTCTAGAGACAAGGATTGATAACTGATTGATTTTTTTCCCCTAAATCAGTATAAATTTTGCCTTACACCAAAATTTATTTTTGCTGCCTGAAATATAATGCTAAATTTATTATTAAACTATAGTAATATTTCCCCCAATGTACTTTATTATATTAGATCCTTAATGTTGCATAGTGCTTAAAATGTGAAAATGCCAATTATAGTCTTTGTTTGCCATCTTTGGAAAAACATTGGCATTTCCTATAAAAATTGACACCTTCCTTTTGTCCCTTGAGTTTCAGCAAGCTAGCTAAATTTAATGATTTGAGAAGCCTTTTTACTCATCATTTGACCCCTGGTATGGAAAATAAATGCAATTGACATGAAATTAAATAGGAATCAACTTAACAAATTGTTGGGGTTTCTGATACCTGTTTCAGTGAAACTCTGGAAACAGTGTGTTGTTCATTTCAATATTTAGCAAAGGACATGTATGGGGAGGAAATTGAAGATTGGTTCTATAACCATGATAAACACCTGCCAAAGCTGCGAGCAATGATGATAATACGGTATCACCAGAGAGGGCCAGGAGATGCCTGGGCTAGAGCCCTGGTGTTATGTCTCAGTGGAGAGTGAAAAGAGACGCAGGTTAAGTTCTTTCAGTCCCATTTGCCCATCAGTATCGTGGCCTTAGTCTCCTCCTGTTTAGCATAGAGAGTTGTTTGTTTGTTTGTATCTCAGTGAGCATGGACGAAAGGCTTATACATTCTCTGGACCTACATAGACCTGCTTATATGNGACGCAGGTTAAGTTCTTTCAGTCCCATTTGCCCATCAGTATCGTGGCCTTAGTCTCCTCCTGTTTAGCATAGAGAGTTGTTTGTTTGTTTGTATCTCAGTGAGCATGGACGAAAGGCTTATACATTCTCTGGACCTACATAGACCTGCTTATATGCATCCTGGCCCACCACACCATGTGGCCACACCCCTGATATTTTTCTAAGCCCAACAGAGTTTTCCCTTGGGTATAATTATACACTTATACTTTCCTGTTAGAGTCTCAGATATCTATTTTCAGCCAGACTGCTTCTTTACTTCCCTCTGATATCATAATCGACTCCACACAGCATGTGATGAAAGTGACGTGAGGAGTGGCTTTGCGGGAAAGTTAGCACCTTGCAGTGGTGGGAGGTGATGTGATTTTTGTTGCTTACCCTGTTGCTGTGTGACCCTGAACCTCTATTCATAGACCTCAGTTTCCCTGCTTATAAGATGGTGGGGTTCATACCATCATCCCACTAGTATTTCTCTTCCCTGCTTCCAATCCTTAAAGTTTACAGAGGACTGACTGAGTGCCAAGCACTGTTCTAGATGCTGGAGATTCAAAATGAAAAAAGGTGGTTGCAGGCTATTGAAGGAGAAAGACTTATGACTCAGTAGTACCTTGGCAGTATGATAAACATTATGGTAGAGATGTGTCTGATTATTACAATGTCCTGAAAGCCTGACATTACCACTGGCACATCTAAAATGTATAGCTTCACCATTTCACAAATGGCAGAAATGTTAAAGTCTCATGAGCAAGTATGGGTGAGAATGTGGTGCCAAGGCATTGTAAACTCTCTGGGTGTGTAAATTAACACAAACAGCCACCTGGTGAATCATTTGTCCGTGGATCAAGTGGAAAATAGGCCTCTCCTGCAGCCCAGCCTCTTCGCTTCCAGGTCTGTGTCTGGTGTCAGAGTGGCCCTGCTCAGGCCTCAGATCTCTGCCTCTTCTGCCCACACTCCTTGGATGAACTCATCTAAACCCAATGTCTTTAAGTGTCTTCTGTACACATGCGGCTTTCAGGTTAAACTTTCCATTCCTAATCTCTCTCTTAAACCACAGATCTGTATAATAGACCTCTCCATTTGGATGGTGAGTGGGTATTTCAGATACATGTATGTTTACAATATGCTTTCATTCCCCCCACCCACAGACTGTTCCTTTCCCAACCTAGAAAAATGGTACCATCACTCTCCCACCTTTTCATGCCAAAAGTCATGAAAGTCATCGTTGACTTGTTTTGCTCTTTCACATCACTTCTAATCCATCCTCAAAACCTGTAAGATCCATCCTGAAAATAAATTCTGAATAAATCACTCTCATTGTCTCCACCCTTACCAGAATATCTGAGCCTACATCAACTCTTCCTGGATGATGCCAGCTAACTTCTAACTAGTCTTCTGCTTTTTTTTCAATGCCCTGTAATTTATGCACCACTCAGCAGCCCAAGTAAACCTTTTAAAATCATGTCTAATCATGTTTTTCCGCTGTTCCAAATCCTCCGATGGCTTCCCAACACACTTAGTACTTAATGAAGACTGAAGTCCGACTGATGTAGTCTTTAGATTCCTCTCCAGCCACCTTTGCAGCTACTTCCTGCTTCATCACATGGTTTCTGCACTTGCCGATCCTTCTGCTGTCAATAGGGCACCCCTGGGTGTGCATGTGGTTGCTCCCCTGCATGAACCCGACCTCATCAGAAGGGCTCTTGTGGGCCACACGTCGAACACAGCGTCCTGGTCATTCTTTACCCTTTCATCTCCTGCTTTTATTTCCTGCTAGCACTTTCATAACATCACATTTATTTGCTAATTTATTTGTTCTCTCACCTACAATATGTGAGTTTCATGAGAGCAGGCCTTGTCTGTTTCTTCTGTGCCATACCTATCAGAGTGCCTGGAAAAGTGTCAATGTATACATATGCCCAAGGAGACAGACACACAGACTTCTGTTGCAGTACTTTTAGTTATAAGCAGAAATGACCTAAGTATCCATCGACAGAATGATGGACCATGGACTATGGTATTAATACATTCACATATGGACCTTATACTCTCCACACTCCCTGCCACTACTGTACATCACTTAGTGAAAAGCAAATGACCAAGAGCTACTGGTATTAACTAGATAAATCATAAGATAATATAAAGATATTTTATATAAACTTATAGTCAAAAATATCTATTTTTTGGATGTGCTTGTATATAGTAAAGTTACAAACCATTTTGGGAATGTAAATGTGAATAAAAAGATGGAATTGGAGGGACTTGAGGTGGGGCATGCAGGGTGCTTCACTGGCACCTGTAATTATGTATTCCTTTAAAGAAATGCAAAGTAGATAAAGGAAAAGATAGATCAGACAAGGCTGAGGCAGAGGTCCACGGCCGCTCATCATGGCATCACCTCTGCTCTGCTCTACACTTGAAATCACCTTGTAACTTTCAAATGCTTCAGTAAAAGCAAGAAACTTGAGGTCATTGGTGGTGGACTGAGTAAGAGAAGATGCAGAAATATTGATGTGTCTCCTGCGTTTAACACACTGGCCCTGCCCCTCGTCACACAGATATGACTGAGATGAACGCTGTCTCTAGGGGTCACATTTCAGTGACCGTGGAGTACTCATCTCACAAGTCCTATACCCGATTTTTTTTTTTTAGATGAAATAGGGAAATGGAATTATTTGAATGCAGAGAGGCCACTGCTTCCTCCTCCCCTTGGGGTTCTGGTGCTGCACGCCTGAACTTAGGGAACTGAATGTTTTGCCATCATGGATGTGAAAGCAGGTGCCAGCTATTTGTGGAAGGCATTACGTTACTTGTGCAACTTGGGTACTTTGTTCAAGTTCTGAAAGATGAAGTTTCTTGGGAAAGACACTGTGAAGTAGTATTTACTGCTCCTGTTTAAGCTGTTTCAGATGTCATAAATAAAACTTGTGTATCTTCAAAACCGTAAATCTGCTATGATACTCTTTCCCCCCTCCCCAGGCCTCATATCAAGTGATGGGTTTTGCAGATACCTGATGTCAGATGAAAACGCCCCCGTCTTCCTAGACCGTCTAGAGCTGTACCAAGAAATGGACCACCCTCTGGCTCACTACTTCATCAGCTCTTCCCACAACACCTATCTCACTGGCAGACAGTTTGGTGGGAAATCTTCAGTAGAAATGTACAGACAGGTCCTCCTGGCTGGTTGCAGGTTAGAAACTCAAGACATTGTTCTCTGTATATGATGCCCTTTAATTGAATTTACTCTTCTCTGAAAAATCAGAGGGAGCATTCAGAGTGAAAAGGACATTTATCTTTCTCTTTAATGGATTATGATGGTCACGTAACCTTGAGGAAGAAAGAATGATAACTTTTCTGGAAAGATCTAGACTCCTGCTCTGGGTCAAAAGATTTTTTTTTTAACTGTAAATTTAAAATATTCCCCCCAAATTACAAAAAAAAAAAAAAATAGCTAAGAATTCATGCAAAATTTTCCTTTGGTCCTAGGCACTTCAAGTATAGCTTTGTTGTTGTTTACTCACTAAGTCATGTCCTATTCTTTGCCACCCCATGGGCTGTAGCCACACCAAGCTCCTCTGACCATGGGATTTCCCAGGCAGAGATACTAGAGTGGGTTGCCATTTNTCATAACATCACATTTATTTGCTAATTTATTTGTTCTCTCACCTACAATATGTGAGTTTCATGAGAGCAGGCCTTGTCTGTTTCTTCTGTGCCACACCTATCAGAGTGCCTGGAAAAGTGTCAATGTATACATATGCCCAAGGAGACAGACACACAGACTTCTGTTGCAGTACTTTTAGTTATAAGCAGAAATGACCTAAGTATCCATCGACAGAATGATGGACCATGGACTATGGTATTAATACATTCACATATGGACCTTATACTCTCCACACTCCCTGCCACTACTGTACATCACTCAGTGAAAAGCAAATGACCAAGAGCTACTGGTATTAACTAGATAAATCATAAGATAATATAAAGATATTTTATATAAACTTATAGTCAAAAATATCTATTTTTTGGATGTGCTTGTATATAGTAAAGTTACAAACCATTTTGGGAATGTAAATGTGAATAAAAAGATGGAATTGGAGGGACTTGAGGTGGGGCATGCAGGGTGCTTCACGGGCACCTGTAATTATGTATTCCTTTAAAGAAATGCAAAGTAGATAAAGGAAAAGATAGATCAGACAAGGCTGAGGCAGAGGTCCATGGCCGCTCATCATGGCATCACCTCTGCTCTGCTCTACACTTGAAATCACCTTGTAACTTTCAAATGCTTCAGTAAAAGCAAGAAACTTGAGGTCATTGGTGGTGGACTGAGTAAGAGAAGATGCAGAAATATTGATGTGTCTCCTGCGTTTAACACACTGGCCCTGCCCCTCGTCACACAGATATGACTGAGATGAACGCTGTCTCTAGGGGTCACATTTCAGTGACCGTGGAGTACTCATCTCACAAGTCCTATACCCGATTTTTTTTTTTTAGATGAAATAGGGAAATGGAATTATTTGAATGCAGAGAGGCCACTGCTTCCTCCTCCCCTTGGGGTTCTGGTGCTGCACGCCTGAACTTAGGGAACTGAATGTTTTGCCATCATGGATGTGAAAGCAGGTGCCAGCTATTTGTGGAAGGCATTACGTTACTTGTGCAACTTGGGTACTTTGTTCAAGTTCTGAAAGATGAAGTTTCTTGGGAAAGACACTGTGAAGTAGTATTTACTGCTCCTGTTTAAGCTGTTTCAGATGTCATAAATAAAACTTGTGTATCTTCAAAACCGTAAATCTGCTATGATACTCTTTCCCCCCTCCCCAGGCCTCATATCAAGTGATGGGTTTTGCAGATACCTGATGTCAGATGAAAACGCCCCCGTCTTCCTAGACCGTCTAGAGCTGTACCAAGAAATGGACCACCCTCTGGCTCACTACTTCATCAGCTCTTCCCACAACACCTATCTCACTGGCAGACAGTTTGGTGGGAAATCTTCAGTAGAAATGTACAGACAGGTCCTCCTGGCTGGTTGCAGGTTAGAAACTCAAGACATTGTTCTCTGTATATGATGCCCTTTAATTGAATTTACTCTTCTCTGAAAAATCAGAGGGAGCATTCAGAGTGAAAAGGACATTTATCTTTCTCTTTAATGGATTATGATGGTCACGTAACCTTGAGGAAGAAAGAATGATAACTTTTCTGGAAAGATCTAGACTCCTGCTCTGGGTCAAAAGATTTTTTTTTTAACTGTAAATTTAAAATATTCCCCCCAAATTACAAAAAAAAAAAAAAATAGCTAAGAATTCATGCAAAATTTTCCTTTGGTCCTAGGCACTTCAAGTATAGCTTTGTTGTTGTTTACTCACTAAGTCATCTCCTATTCTTTGCCACCCCATGGGCTGTAGCCACACCAAGCTCCTCTGACCATGGGATTTCCCAGGCAGAGATACTAGAGTGGGTTGCCATTTCCTTCCCCAGGGGATCTTCCCGACCCAGGGATCGAACCCACGTCTCCTGCATTGCAAGAGGATTCTTTACCACTGATCCACCAGGGAAGCCCAACTATAGCTTTCCTTAATGTTAAATATTCTAAAATTTTATTCTCTGACAAATATTATTTCTAGTGGTTTTTATTTTATAGAAATTGGAAAATATTTGAGGTTTAAAATATGGTGAAAATGCTGAAAGTGAAAATTAAGAAATGTAGTTATACTGTGATATTCTTCTTTATTGTCAATGACCAATGCATAATTTTTTAACTCACTATTTTTGTACATATAGAAATACTTTTAAAGACTTTAAGTACATCACTACATCTGTCTCAGACTACTTGAATATGAGTTACTGAAACAATTAGAATATTTTCATTTATGGCTAAAGTAGCATCAGCCCAATGATAAAATATTTACAGTATCCTTTAACATCCTCTGAAACATAATCCGTATCTAAAATTTCCTGGTTGTTCCTAAATCATTCTTTATCACAGCTTTGTCACAGCTAAGGTTTCATCCAGAACCACACTGCTTGCTCTAACTCTTGTCTCTCAATCTACAATAGTCCCTTTTTGATGACACCAGTCTGATGCTATCTTAAGCTGTATCCTCCACAAAATAATCACATTACTTCACTCATTCAATTTTCTACTTCTATAGAAAATAACTTACTTTGATATCTTCTCTTTTCATTTGTATACACACTGTTTTATTGTAAAGGTTCAATACTGTAAAATCACTGTATTCCTAGATGTGTTGAACTTGACTGTTGGGATGGAAAAGGTGAGGACCAAGAACCAATAATAACGCATGGAAAAGCGATGTGCACAGATATCCTTTTTAAGGTGAGTGTTTTTGTTGGCTTGACTTTGGCTTTGGTACTTGTTTCCTTTTTTATTGGAGTAGAGTTGATTTACAGTGCTGTTTCAGTTTCTGGTGTATAGCACAGTGACTCAGCTGTGTGTGTGTATGTCTGTGTGCGCACGCGCGCACGCACGTGTGTTCTTTTTCATTCAGATTCTTTTCTATTTTAGTTTATTACAAGATACTGAATATAGTTCCCTGTGCCATACAGTAGGACCTTGCCGTTTAGTTTATATGTAGTAGTTCATATCTGCTGACCCTCCATTGATCCTTCCCCCACCCCTTTTCTCCTATGGGAAGCACAGGTTGCTTTCTATGTCTGTGAGTCTCTTTCTGTTTTATAAATAAGCTCATTTGCATCATATTTTAGACCCCATATATAAGTACCATCATATGGTATTTGTCTTTCTCTTTCAGACTCTTCAGTTAGTATGATAATCTCTAGGTCCATCTGTTTTGCTATAAGTGGTGTGATTTCATTCTTTTTTATGGCTGAGTAGTATTCCACGGAGAAGGCAATGGCACCCCACTCCAGTACTCTTGCCTGGAAAATCCCATGGATGGAGGAGCTTGGTGGGATACAGTCCATGGGGTCACACAGAGTTGAACACGACTGAGTGACTTCACTTTCACTTTTCACTTTTATGCATTGGAGAAGGAAATGGCAACCCACTCCCGTGTTCTTGCTTGGAGAATCCCAGGGACGGGGGAGCCTGGTGGGCTGCCGTCAATGGGGTCGCACAGAGTTGGACACGACTGAAGTGACTTAGCACTGTCTCTTATACACATCTTCAAGATTCTCTGCATTTCATCTTATAATGCTCTATCTGGAAAAACATTTTCAGACTCCCATTGCCTACAAAATAGATGTCCAGGCTCTTTGGTTAAGAATTCAAGGATCTCAATGATCACAAAATCAGNTTGGCAGCAGCAGTACCCTAATTTTGGAGAAGTAAACAATAACTTTGAAAAAAGTGTAGTTAACCACGAGCTGTGCCTACATCTAACCACAGGGGACTCAATGTGGAGTGGTGAATGGTTTCTTTGGGTTTGAATTGCCAGAAGTGACTTTCTGAGAAGCTCAAATTATTAGTCTCCAATTGATTTCAGGTGCTTTAATTTTTTTCTCTCCTTTCTCATCAACACTCCTTATCTTTAAAGGATGTTATTCAAGCCATCAAGGAGACTGCCTTTGTCACATCGGAATATCCTGTAATTCTCTCCTTTGAAAATCACTGCAGGTATAGTGATTCATTCTACCCTGTCTCTCCGTGTTGTTTGCTAATCCCCATTTCCCATCCCTGCTCTGCAGGGTATGAAGTGGTAACTACTTATAGTCTTATGGGAAAAAAAAGAAGGAACTCAGTCCACTATTCCGCAGCACCTCCAAAAGAGAAAACAAAAAAAAAACTCCTCTTAATATGTTTTAGAAATGCTTCCTCTAAACCAAAGGTCAGAGAACAGGGTATCTTGCTCAAAGTTCCATGGAGTTAGAAGATTTGGCGGTATATTTGTAGTCAGGTGTGATGGACTTGAAAGACACCTTTTTTCTGCTTACCAGCTCTCAGTTCAGCAGCGGAATCTACTTTTTCACCTACACCAATTAGCTCATTAGCGTCAAAGGGACAGTCATTTTGCTTCGTGGGAGTTTTTCTCGCTAGGAATAGATGTTTCTTGTTCTTATCCTGGACAGTTAATGGATGTTTGAATTTACAAATGTCGGTTCTTTCCCTGCAGCAAATATCAACAGTACAAGATGTCCAAATATTGTGAAGATCTATTTGGAGATCTCCTGTTGAAACAAGCACTTGAATCACATCCAGTATGTATTTTTAGCAAACCATATTTCTAACACGAATGAATTTGTTTTGAAATTCATTTCTGAAGGGTCAAGTAGTTCTGGAGGACTGATGTTAAAGAGCTTCATATTTATTTAAATTCGTTGGTATGGAAAGCTTCCACCGTGCTTCAGAAAGGTGTGGAGAGAGAGAGATAATGTAAACATCGGGGTCAATTTAATTCAGAAGATGGTGGGATCTTTATGGTTTCTGAAACCTCTGTCTTAAATTTTCATAACGTGCACAGTGGCCTGGGTCTAGAGTTGGTGATCATTCTCAAATTCAGTGACAGGTTAGAATCACCTGGAGGAACCATGAAACATACCTCTGCCATAGCCCCATTCAGAAATTCTGAACTTGATTCAAGTCAGCAGGTTATGCATGGTGTTTTTTTAAATGCTCTCCAGGTAGATCGAATGTGCACCCAGGGGTCAGCATTCATGGGAGCCTGTTGCTATGGAAAGTTCCCTGGGTCAAGTCATAGGAGCCTGAAGTTCAAGCTCCCAAGTCCAGATCAAACTCTTGGGCCATATTGTATGCCCATTTTTGAGCTCCGTTTGTTAAACCTGCTGATTCCTTCATCAGGGAAAGAACTTGTATCCTGTGCCCCATAGATAGGCTTTGCAGGGTCTGTGAGCTCATTCTAACCACATGCAACTTGTTTTCTGTATACAGTCATTCGAGAGAGGTCATCAGATTTTTACAAAGATCCACACCCCCCAAGGGGTTAAGGGTCACTGTCACAAGATGCTGGGAGTAACAAGAAACTCCTGGCGTGAAAGTATGAAACACTGGACAGTGATGAAGTGCTTTTCCCCACTGTTGACCCAAACACGGTAGCAGTAGGCAGCAACCGAACATCACCATGACGGACATCTGTGCTCCCTGGGAACACATCGGGTGGTTTAACAATGAGTTATATAGAAGTGCATCTATGGGGACTGAAAAAACTATAGAAGGATATTTACCACCTGCTGAAGCTGTGGCTGCCGGCGCCCCGTCCACAGCCTGCAGTGCTCCCCTCTTCCCCGCTTAGCGGCCTAATGTCCACCTGTCGCCCCTACCGCTGCTGGCTCAGGGGCTGCTCTGGTCCCTGGAGCTCTGCCCACATGGGATCATCAAGCCAGAGGCGCCAGAGAATCACCACCTCTACCCCGTGCTTCACACTCCTCAGGAGGTTCGACTGAGCACCTGGTCCCCACTGCCCCCCGGGTTCCACAGGGGATCCCGCTCCCACACACAGGGCTCGATAACGCTCCCCTGATGGGCTGGCTGTCTCCTTGTTCTCACCCTTCTCCTCCTCTGTTGGAATTCCTTGGAGCTGCCTCCCAAATAAATGACTGGTGCTTTCATCTTTGTCTCAGACTGATTCTAAGGGAACCTAAACTAAGAAAGAGCCCGATTTATTTTAGTTTTTACCTTGGTCCTTTGTGTGTTTTATTTCCTTCGTTAGACTAAAGTGCTTGCTTTTACAGAAAGGTCTCTGCATTTTTTGTGAAGTGATGTGCACATACTTGAAAGGTTATGAGAAGTCTGTAATATAAACGAGACTGAGATCTGAACTTCAGAACTTTCAGTCCTGGGAGCAGACCGCAGGATTCAAATGCAAAACCATAACTGAAAAAGAAGATGGACTATTATGTGTTGAATATTTATTGCCAATATCCAAGTGTAAGAGGAATCACTGGGAGTGAACCATTTACAGCAGGCTTCTGAAAGGAAGCAGAATTTCAGCCAAGGGTTTCATTAGAGACGGAGTGGATGCTGGACAGCACCGTGCCTTGCCTGTATAAATAGTATAAAAATTAGTTTGGAAAATGAATGGACATGTGGAAGGGTAGGTAGTTCTATAGATGGATGGGAGGGGGGTGGAGAGCAGATGGGGATGGGTAAGACAGAGTTCCATGGATCAGTTGTTTAGTTGCTAACTTATGTTTGACTCTTTGCGACCCCATGGGCGGCAGCACACCAGGCTCCTCTGTCCTTCACTTTCCGCCGGAATTTGCTCATGTCCATTGAATCAATGGTGCCATCCAAGCATCTCGTGCTCTGTTGCCCTCTTTTCCTCATTCCCTCAGTCTCTCCCAACATTAGGGTTTTTCCCAGTGAGTCAGCTCTTTGTATCACCTGGCCAAAGTGTTGGAGCTTCAGCTTCAGCATCAGTCCTTCCAGTAAATATTCAAGGTTGGTTTCCTTTAGGATGGACTGGTTTGATTTCCTTTCAGTCCAAGGGGCTCTCAAGAGTTCTCCAACCCCACAATTCAAAAGTATTAATTCTTCCTTGGTCAACTTTCTTTTTGGTCCAACTCTCACATCCATACATGACTTCTGGAGAAGCCATAGCTTTAACTCTACGGACCTTTGTCGGCAAAGTGATGTCTTTGCTTTCCAATATGCTGTCTAGGTTTGTCATAGCTTTCCTTCCAAGGAGTAAGTGTCTTTTAATTTCATGGCTGCAGTCAGCATCTGCAGTGACTTTGGAGCCCAAGAAAATAAAAATTGCCACCATTTCCACTTTTTCCCCGTCTATTTGCCATGAAGTGATGGGACTAGATGCCATGATCTTAGTTATTTGAAAGTTAAGTTTTAAGCCAGCTTTTTCAGTCTCTTCTTTCAGCTTCATCAAGAGGCTCTTAAGTTCCTCTTTGCTTTCCGCCGTAAGGTTATTGATATTTTCCCCAGCAATCTTGATTTCAGCTTGTGATCAGAGGTCATCAAATAAAGGAACATCTCCTTTGAAAATATCAAGCCAAGCAAATGAAACCATAGTAGATGTCATTTTTCAATCATTAGGATCACTTCCTTCTTGATTCTCTTACTGAACCCACAAAGCCACAGTCCTGAGCTTTGAGGGTAGATCACTCTGCTGAGCAAATCAACTTGTGGTACAGCCCAGCACTACACTTAGCAACACCAGCCAGCCCCATGACCCCTTGTACTTTACCAGATACTTAAAGAGGGTCAAGGCCTAGGGACAAGCTGGATCCCGTTCCCTGAGACCACTGCAGGTTGGAGCCCACTCCCTGGGGAGAGCAGAGCAGCTCTGCGAACCTTGAGAGTCCTTTCTGGTGCCAAGTTTGCAGCTTTAGCTTAAGGCAAAGCATGGGCTAGTTTGGGGTGTACAATGAAAGTATAAAGCTGTGCTGACTGCCATCTACTGGATGTTGGTTGTGTAACTCACAGGCCTTCTGCTCATTTTGGTCTGGAACAGAGAATGAAGAAGTAAAATTATCATAAATCAGCCTTTTCTGTTTGTCTCTAGCTGGAACCAGGCAGACCCTTGCCATCCCCGAATGACCTCAAAAGAAAAATACTCATCAAAAACAAACGACTGAAACCTGAGGTTGAACAAAGTAAGTCAGATACACTCATCAATGACAGAAGTCATACACATGTTGCATCTTTAGACAGTGCAGCAATCTCGAATGAAACATACATTAAAACCACTGATTGGGGAGGAAGTGGGTCTAATGCTCTATAGATTGTTCAGAACAAGGTTGCCACATTTCCACTCAAGTTTAGTTTCTACATCAACCCATTCTTGCAATGGGAAAGCCTATTCATGTATTTATAGATCAGCATTTGGAGGAAGCCTCAAGAAAGATGAGGAAAAAGCAAAAATCAAGCATTTTAGAATTTATCAAGATAAAGGAGCTAGCACTTTATCAACTCATACACTTTAAAGTCCTCTTTAAAAGTTACTCTTTGCAGTTTCCCCTGTGATGCGTACATAAACAGAGTTGTAGGTAATATGAGAATGGAGATGTGAGTGAGACAGACAGGCAGACAGAGGTGATTTTATCTAGACATTGCCCCCTCTGTTTTCTGAAAACATTTTCTTTGCAAGTATGTTCTTCCAACAAATCTCTTAGTTCAGTGAAGGAATAACATCAAAGGTTGGTATGATGGCACTGTGGCTTTTCCCTGGATATTCTAAACTAAAATTTTGAAATTATATTAACTCCACTTCATATTTATTGGAATATCAATAATGCCTTAGGAAAATGAAAACGAAAGAAAAATAGAATAAAATAAACTACTAAATTATATATTTTACACATATATACACGTACTATAGACATATATACACATGTACTTTTTGACATATGCACACATTTTTAACAAAGTTGGGATCATATTAAATATACTGTTGGTCAGTTTTAATTCAACCAGTTAAGTATTCTTTTATCCAGTAAGATATAAACCTGTATACTAATTTTAATTCTAATGTATAAAACTTTTTAAAAATTCCAGTGTGTGAAACACTATATAGCATTTATTATGTGGACTATAGTGTAATTGAACCAGTCCCTAGTTGATAGATTTTCATTGCTATGAAAACAATGGTGAACATGCTTGGATGTTAATTTTATACATTAATGCAGCCTTCTCCTTGCAATCACTTGGCACAGTTAGAGTTGCTTGGCCAAAGCATGGGTACATTTTCTACATGATGTATCTTATTATACTGTCTTTCAGAAAAGTTGTACCAGTTTATACGTCCACTATAATATATGAAGAACCCCTGTTTCCCAGCAATACTTTTAATGCTGGCTATTGGGCATCTTTTATATGTGTTCACAACTAATAAAAGAAAAATAATACTTTAATTTTTTAATTGTATATCTTTGATGACTAGTTTCTTTTTATTATTTGTGATTTGCCCTCCTATATTTCCCCAATTTAAAAATTATTTCATGTGTCTATCTCATTGACTTCTGAGGGTTTTTTATACATTAGGATAATAACTGGATTGTATCAATTGCAAATATTTTTTTCCTGAAGTTTTCCAGTTTCTCTTCTGTCACTTAACCGTAATTGCCATGAACCATGGTCTGTGCCATATGCTACAAATTCTGGGTTTTGTCTCAAGCCTCAGATGCTTCTGAGGGACTGAGCTGTGACTTTGCAGCCTGGATATTCTAGACCAGGATATGGGGAAGTTCCCCTGTGTTCCAGCTATCTTCCAACTATGGCATAGTTGCACATGCCTTCAGGACTCAAGGCCACCAGGACTGGAAAGACTGTGGCCGTGGCTGAGCCTTAGGAGCCTGGGCAATAGGTTTCTCTTCCCTTTTCATCCTTCTTTATGTCTGTCTTTAGGCCGATTTTATAAGTGACCTAACTCTTGTCTCCATCTCCTTGTTTATTTTAATAACAGAACAACTTGAAGCTTTGAAAAGCGTGATGGAAGCAGGAGAATCCGCTGCCCCGGTGAACATCTTAGAGGATGACAATGAAGAGGAAATAGAAAGTGGTGAGTTTTTCTTTTTTTTTTTTTTTATTTACACTTCACAAACATACTTTTTTAAAATAAGGAAAACCTAAATTTGTCTCATGGACGCTTTTATATCATGTGACATTTTAATTTCTTGTAGGTACCTGCACCATCGTTAATCTTCTGGTATTTAGGAGTACTTTTCCAAATAGTATGGCTTAGAATTTCCCTACACGCTAGACTTTAGTAGCTTAGTCATCTCCTTTTCTGCTGTGCCTTCAGCTGTTCAGCAGAAATTCACAGTCAGAGAACCCTTGAAGCACTTGCTATCAAAGACAGGGCTTAGAATAAAAAGAGCATTTTTGTAGTCCCTTCCTATAAGCAAAACGTGAAGATCAGTGTTGTTACTCATGACAGCCGTTCAGGCAAGTTAAAAGGGAAGGAACATGGGTAGGGACCCTCAGTAAATGCTTTGTTTGTGTGCACATGTAGTGAATTAGAAACTCAAAGCCAGAATCGAACTTTCAAGTTCAAATTCCTTCAAATAACCATCTCACTACAATTAGCTATATTCTAGTACAGAGAATAATTTTTGCAAAGGCAGCTTTGCTCAGAATATTTCAGTATTTGCTATTACCTTCTATTTTACTTGGGCCATATAGCCACAACCATAGCCTTGGGTTTTAAATAGGTCATTTGAAAGATTGTGAATGGTGTTAGAAAAGTATTTGTTATGTAGCATGAGGATTGGTTAACAAATGGCATGAAAATGTATTACCAGAATAGCTTGTGTATGCACTGTGTGTCTGTTAGTTAGAGCCTTGAGTCTAGTGCTTTTGAGCTAAATAATTTAGAAATGCTTGGAGAAAGTCTATCTTTTTATAAACATATGAAATAGAGTAAATTTTAGGAAAGTTTGACATTATAGATAAAAACCTAAAAGCTGTGAGAACCAACTAATCATACTCACAGCCTCTAAAAAAGATTCCTGACTATGGAAGACACTTTATAAGTGATTTATGTTGCATGTCCAAA
>SJYA01001826.1:534725-653635 GCA_006410615.1 Neotragus moschatus
GCCTCTCAAAACGCCAATATACTCGGAGCAAAGACCTTTCCAATTTGCTATCATATGACTTTCCTGACCTGTACGTCATTTTTATTTTCAGATTCAGTGCATTCATGATTATGTGCTCCTAGTCTAGGAATGGACTCACAGTTTTAAATGCGGACATTTGAAAACATGATTTTTAAAAACCTCAACAAGTGACATTATTTGGCTATTATTGGCTTTTATTGGTGAGATCAGTCTGATGATCTAAAATGTTACCAGGTAAACAAAATGGCCTGGCCATTTTTTTAACAAATGAATTGACTGATATGAGTCAATAGTTTATTCATCCTGGAGTATTGATCTCAATTAAATATTAATCACTTCTGAAGGTGTTATTTTTGTTGTTGTTGACTGTGTTTTGTCCCGATTTACAAGGAAACAAACTAAAATAATTTGTTTCTCTTTGCCTGTATGCAAAATAATGCTATTTTAATAGGTCCTGTGTAGTGGATTATCACATTACTTTAAGAATAAGCTTTTTTTTAAATACCACAAACTATTTATGTACATGTCTTAGTTTCCAAAAGCGTTAAGCAGGTATGGTCCCCAGACCAGCTACTTCAGAGCTAGTTAGAAATGCCATTTCTCAGGTTTCACAGCAGACTCCCTTTTTCAGAACCTCTGAGGGTGGGGCCCTGGAATCTGATTTAACAAGCTTACCTGTACACTCAGATGGTAAAGCCTCTGTCTACAATGTGAGAGACCGGGGTTCAATCCCTGGGTTGGAAAGATTCCCTGGAGGAGGAAATGACAAGCCACTCCAGTACTCTTGCCTTGAAAATCCCATGGGCGGAGGAGCTTGGTGCAGGCTACTGTCCATGGGGTCACAAAGGGTCGGGCACGACTGAGCAACTTCACTTTCACCTGTACACTAAAATGGAAGGATCCCTGTTTTTTAATTTATTTCATAACTTGTGAAATTATGAATTATAATACCATATATATAATCCCATAGCATTGCTCTGAACTTCAGTATAGTTTCTGGAATAAAGTCCTTTTAAAATCTAAAAAAAGTCCCCAAAATGTAAGGTAAGCTTCATATTTTGCTATTATCTCTATTTGTATTATTAGGAGCCACAATAGACATTAACTTTTTTTTTTTTTTTNCATATATATAATCCCATAGCATTGCTCTGAACTTCAGTATAGTTTCTGGAATAAAGTCCTTTTAAAATCTAAAAAAAGTCCCCAAAATGTAAGGTAAGCTTCATATTTTGCTATTATCTCTATTTGTATTATTAGGAGCCACAATAGACATTAACTTTTTTTTTTTTTTTGACCACGCCTCAAGGCATGTGGATTCTTAGTTCTCTGATGATCCTTGTGTTAGGAGCTTGGAGGCACTGGACCACCAGGGAAGTCCCGACATTAACTTTTTAAATTATCCTTTACTGGGACTTCCCTGGCGGTCCAGTGGTTAAGACTCCACACTTCCTAAGTATGGAGTGTGGGTTTGATCCCTGGTCAGGGAGCTAAGATGCCACAGGCCTCATGGCCAAAACATAAAACAGAGGCAATATTGTAACAAATTCATGAAAGACTTTAAAAATGGCCCACATCATAAAAAAAATTCTTTAAATTAAAAGCTCTTTTTAAACACTACGTTTTATTTAACATAATTGAGGAAGAGAAATATCTTTCATCTCGGACCTGTGTGCAAATTGTTTCCAGTAAGGAAGTTTGTAGGGGCTTCCCAGGTGGGTCAGCAGTGAAGAATCCACCTGCCGGCGCAGGAAACCCAGGAGAGTTGGATTGGATCCCTGGGTCAGGAAAATCCCCCGGAAGGGGAAGTAGTAATGCACTACAGGATTCCTGCTTGGAGAATGCCATGGACAGAGGAGCCTGGCCAGCTGCAGTCCGTGGGATCACAGGGTCAGGCACGATTGAGCAGCTGAGCACACACGCACACAAGGCAGATTGCGGCGTAGATCTGAGAGTCCGGCTGGAGTCCCTGATGTGTGTTCCCTCTGCTGTGCTCGTAGGGCCTGGTTACTGTAGAAGATGAGCAAGCGTGGATGGCGTCTTATAAATACGTGGGTGCTACCACTAATATCCATCCGTATTTGTCCACAATGATCAACTACGCACAGCCTGTAAAGTTTCAAGGTTTCCATGTGGCTGAAGGTAACACCAAAGGTTAAATGCTATTGCCTTTTTTGTCTGCTTTCCTTTCACTGTGCTATGGTCCGACTTGCTGCCATTCCCTTCCCGGGCATGTGGACTGTTCCGTCTCACCTTATTTTTGCTGCACAGACCGCACACGTCCTTGGCTCTTGGGGGCCTTGTGTTGTCATTTCCAGCATCGTCCACAAGGTGGCTCTGAGAGACTGGATCTGGTAGCACTCCAAGCGCATTTCCTCTTGCATTAGATACACTAAGACCCATTTGAGTCAAAACCTGGTCTCTTAAAAACATAGCAAGTGATATTTTAAAACTTCTCATAATTACTTCTGGACTGGAGAAGACATAGTCCTCACTGAAAATACGTATTCCAGGGGGTGGCTGTGAATGTCAGTTTGTATACATATAATTGACTTCAAATTGAATTCATCACACTTTTCTTAAGTCAGCCATCGCCATCGTCGGAACATTAATGAAAGTAGAAGCTACTGATATGATGGAGCATTTGCCTCCAAGGCCTCATGATTCAAGGTGATTGTCGCTTGTCTTTCTGTGAGTCTGAGGGAGGAGTTTCTAAGTTCATCTTTGCTTTTCTTTACAGAACGCAATATTCATTATAACATGTCTTCTTTTAACGAGTCAGTCGGTCTAGGCTACTTGAAGACACACGCCATAGAGTTTGTGAAGTATCCTTATGTATTAAGTGGGATAAATGGTTGGTGACCTTTGAGTTTGGCAGGAATCTCTAAAACAGAAAGATGGCTAATATAATATTGTGGTTGTACAGCTAGTAAAATAATGTATGTGAAAGACTGCAGCAGCAGGGAAAACCTGCCCAAATGCAAACTGTTTTTATGATCCACGCCGTGAACTAGGGTCGTTCTCTTTAGCGTCCTTAATACATGTGAAGTTTGTTCTCTATTGTCACGTTTTTGTCAGTGTTGCTCTCAATCTTCATTGCTTTAGCTCTTTGTTATTTATTTATCACTGCCGGGAGACTCTTTTCCATTTTCCTTAATACATTACACAGTTATAACAAACGGCAAATGAGTCGCATTTACCCCAAGGGAGGCCGAGTGGACTCCAGTAATTACATGCCTCAGATTTTCTGGAACGCTGGCTGCCAGATGGTTTCGCTGAACTATCAAACCCCAGGTAGGAACTGATGTCCAGTGACCTCAAATTCCATGAGAATGTTTTGACAGGACGGTGCCAAGAGTTGCCGTCAGTTGACTGTGGGCATTTTTTAAAGGAAGCAGACACATGGCAAAACAGCATGTTGTTGGAAGTACAGCATGGTGAGAAATTGAAAACGCAAACTAAAGTAACAAAACAATGGTAGAAGATAATAGAGTTTGATTTCAATTGAATTTCCTTTTGAAAATGCCATGACTAATCTGCTAAACATTGACCCTTTTCCCAAAACATGTCTAGTTTTTCTTCTTTTTGGATCAAACTTATCTTCTTGTCCAGAGACAGAATGAAATGAAAAGAATTTGAGGATCTTTGTACAGTAACAATGACTCATTCCTCCTTGGGAAAGTAGCCTTCCCACTGTTGGCATTCAGCAGGAGATCAGCAACATAGCAGAATCTCACTATAAAGATGTAAGGTATTATGGAGTAGATTCTGCTAAAATGGTGTTTAAGGAGTCCTGTACACTTAGAGGTACTAATGTGTAACTTATTCCTCCCAAGTGTACTCTGGCCAGGTTCCAATATATAATAATATTTTTTTTTTAATGCAATGAGAGTAGTCAGTTTTTATGAAAGCATAAATAAACTCTTTAAAGTTTTCAAAGTTTGCTTAAGAGCCTAGGATCACAATATGAAGATGAGAGACTGAAAAAATATAGTCTCTAGTTACTCACGTGAAACAGGTGAGAAATATGCCACAAAACCTATTCACCGCATCATGGTCCTTTTTAAAAAATCATCAGTCAAGTTATTTTAATTGGGGCTAATTGCTTAACAATATGGTGGTGGTTTGCGCCATGCATTGACATGAATCAGCCATGGGTGTACATGTGTCCTCATCCTGAAGCCCCCTCCCACCTCGCTCCCCACCCCATCCCTCGGGATCATCCCAGTGCACCGGCCTCGGGGCACTCAAAGCATGGTCCTTTAAAATGAGTGGGAAAAAACATCCCTTTTGTTCTGTTCTTTCCCTCTATGAGGGTATCTCCCCTCTTTCCCAGTTTAGGGCTTTTTTTTTTTTTCAAGCCAATCCACCATACTTTGTAAACCTGAATACACCTTGCTCCCTGTGATCTGGAGTGACTGAAAGGTCCTATGACTTGCATCCCTTTGGCATGGATGTGGCCTGACTGTGTTTCCCATCCTCAGTGACCAGAACTGAAGTCGGATTTCTGCTCGGCACCCCTCTTGTTGATCACTGTGCTAAACTGTGACCGGGAATTGTCAAGATCCTGGAGTGTTTCTAATAGAAACAAAAAAGATTAAAAAGCACTGCTGATTTTGCTTATTTAAAAAGATGTCAAGTTGTATTCTTTGTTGTCAGTGAGACCATTATGTAGATTAAATGATCCAAAGGCAGTTTATTCTCTGGGCCAGCTTACATTTTTTTCTATAACGTAAGGTTTAATCATAGTACATTGAGAAGGAAAAAATCATCAGGAGGCCCCCCTTTTTTTTGCTGATCAAAAGAAAGAAGATTTTGTTTGCCTCCAGAAAAAGTCATAACCATGCTCTGCCAGTCTAGACCCCACTAGAATAATTCTTTTTAAGTCACACATTTTTTGTATGATACTTACCTAGTTTGTTTTTGATTCGTTTTAATTGAGTTTTATATTCATACAACCCTGTTGGATTTCTCCAGCATACCCTCCCTCTGGGTCATAAGCCGTGTCTTCTCTAACTATATATATATCAGCTTAGACATCTGTACTTTCGACAGTAATTCAACAGTCCTATGACTCGTATATTGAATCCAAATTTGGAAGTAATGCCAACATGATCTCTATGAATGCACATTTTTTTGTTTATTTTAAACTCAGGATCATTTAAACATGGAAAAAAGAGTTGTATGCCTCTCTCTGTAAACAGATCCAGAAGTACCTTATGGTGTTAAAAAAGACCTATCAGCCTGGGATCAGTATTTGATTTCCATTATTTAAAATCACCCCATCAGAATCTTCTTTGTCCAGGAAGATGAAGTGCTAAATTATTTTTGTCTCTTGACAGATTTAGCGATGCAATTGAATCAGGGGAAATTTGAGTATAATGGATCCTGCGGGTAAGTAATGTGATTTAAACTGTTGTCACCGTGTTCCACCCTCCATACTACAGCTGTCATGAAACCATGTCATTTTAAATTAGGGGTTGGTGAATTTAAGCGAGGTTTGAAGGTTGCGATAGAAACAAATGAAATCTCCAGGTAAATTACATCTGCAATATACATTCTTCATCAACCACAGTTTCACTAAGCAGATTTAAAAAAAAAAAATTAACCACTAGGTAAGCAGTTTATTATACGCACTGCAGAGTTTAATGCTCTCACTTTAAATTCAGTGGTGGAGGCCTTTATGGCTAGGACAGATAATGATCCCTGCTCATTTGGACATCAGCAAAAGGGACAAAGATAGTAAATATGTGTATCTCACATAGGACAGAGAGAGGAATGAAGTTGATTTAGTATATAATGAAGTCCTCAGTGTTAAGTGGAATTTATTTCAGCTAGGCAGACAGTTGTGTCCTCTATTAACTTTTTTCTNAGGGACAAAGATAGTAAATATGTGTATCTCACATAGGACAGAGAGAGGAATGAAGTTGATTTAGTATATAATGAAGTCCTCAGTGTTAAGTGGAATTTATTTCAGCTAAGCAGACAGTTGTGTCCTCTATTAACTTTTTTCTTGTCTTGTAAATAGTAGTCACCAAAAAATAATGCTATGAATGCTGTTCGAAGTACTTAAATAGTGCTAAAATCTATGAACCAAGTAGTGAAATAGGAAATGTTAATTTCACTGAAATGCTGGAAAGTTAAATGAAAGAATGAAGTTAAAGAAAGTTCTATGGAAGAACTTTCTTGTAGTTCTTGTATTGACATTCTGTACAAGTTCTATATTTAAAAAAAAAAAAAAACTGTGGCCATTTTTTTTTTCCCCAATGCAGGGGTCCCCAAGTGGTACTGCAGGTAAATGATCTCAAACCATTGCCCAGAGCCTTCTAGGCTAATCGAATAGAGTGCCATATCTTCCCACCACACTACTGTCAGAATGCTTTTGGTCTCCCTAGTTGGATATGTAATGTCCAATGTTGGATACTAAAAGCAGCCAATCAGGATAAAATTTTCAGCACTTGTGGATTCAGAATGCCTACTCCCACCTCTTACTGACCACCAAGGCACCTACACCCACAGGTGACACCCTGTTATCCAAGTCACCCACCTGCAGCATACAGGACATTTGCCTCTGCTGTGTGTTTTGAAGGAAATGCAAATTGTATACCTTAAACTAATGAAGTGTTATATTTCACATCAGTTCAGTTCAGTTCAGTCACTCGGTCGTGTCTGACTCCTTCCGACCCCATGAATTGCAGCACGCCAGGCCTCCCAGTCCATCACCAACTCTTGGAGTTCACTCAAACTCATGTCCATCCATGTGATGCCATCCAGCAATCTCATCCTCGGTCGTCCCCTTCTCCTCCTGCCCCCAGTCCCTCCCAGCATCAGAGTCTTTTCCAATGAGTCAACTTTTGACATGAGATGGCGAAAGTATTGGAGTTTCAGCTTCAGCATCAGTCCTTCAATGAACACCCAGGGCTGATCTCNAAAAAGACCATGGTCACTGTTTGGTGGTCTGCTCCCCATCTGATCCACTGCAGCTTTCTGAATCCCAGCAAAACCATTACATCTGAGAAGTACGCTCAGCAAATCGATGAGATGCACTGGAAGCTGCAAGGTCTGCAGCCAGCCCTGGTCAACAGAAAGGCCTCAGTTCTTCTCCATGACAACGCCCGACTGCATGTCTCACAACCAACGCTTCAAAAGTTGAACGAATTGGCCTACGAAGTCTTGCCTCATCCACCATATTCATTTGACCTCTCGCCAACCAACTACCACTTCTTCAAGCATCTAGACAACTTTTGGCAGGGAAAAACCTTCAACAACCAGCAGGAGGCAGAAAATGCTTTCCAAGAGTTTGTCAAATCCTGAAGCATGATTTTTGTGCTATAAGAATTAACATACTTATTTCTCATTGGCAAAAATGTGTTGACTATAATGGTTCCTACTTTGATTAATAAAGATGTGTTGGAGCCTCGTTATAATGATTTAAAATTCGTGGTCCAAAACCATAATTACCTTTGTACCAAGCTAGTATCTCTCAATAAAACAAGGGAGAAAAAAGAAATTAAAATTATGGTTCCAACGAAAACAATCCAATACACGTTTAGAGTATTTTTTAAACTGCCTTGTTATTTAGTGCTAAACATTGAGACCCAAGAGACTGTGTACATAAATTGGTGGGTGGGCCCAAGTGGGGGCTGAGGCCCCAGGGGCAGCCATGGTAGAGAGCATAAGAGTCCTTGGCACTAGCCTGACCAGGTCTTCCACAGGCTGATGTTGCCCTGGGCAGGTAGATGAGGCCCTGAATCTCAATTTCCTGCTGATAAAATGAAGCCAGTGATACCCGTCAACCCAGGTTTGCTGTGGCAGCTCAGTGAGTTTGAACTGAGTGTATGCATCTGACGTCCTTACTAACTGCAGATTTCTGTGGAAAACTGAGGTTAAAGAGAAGCTACAGCTCATATGGCTGATGACAGGCAGAGATCACAGACTGTTGAAAAAGCCTCTTTTCACAGCGGTTCTGTGAGGAGCCTGGGGAGCAAGGTAGGGTGCCCGGGGCGGTCCTCGTATCCACACCAGCTGTGACCCTTCCAGAGNGAGGTTAAAGAGAAGCTACAGCTCATATGGCTGATGACAGGCAGAGATCACAGACTGTTGAAAAAGCCTCTTTTCACAGCGGTTCTGTGAGGAGCCTGGGGAGCAAGGTAGGGTGCCCGGGGCGGTCCTCGTATCCACACCAGCTGTGACCCTTCCAGAGCCTTCACCTGGCTCAGGAGTCCAGTGGTTCCTCCTGCCCAGACACAGAGTGGGAATCATTTCTATGGAAAAGGGGCCCCAGTGTTACCGAACCAAGCTGTCCACCTGTCTACACTCAGCAAAGTCCTTCAGTGGTGCTATGTGCTGAAGGAACTTGCAGCGTTTGTTGTAAGACCCCAGGCAAGAGAACGGGTGACTCCTGTTCTAACCCCTCTCCGCGCCCCTGCCTCCCCTGCTGGACTTCCTGAAGAATTTCAGCAAAGCATTGTTAAAGGCCAGGTGAAGTGGGTGGGGATCTGTTTTACCATAGTTCACATGCTCAGTGTCTCACCTTCTGCATTGTTTATTGCAAAATCCATTCATGAACAAGGATGGTGCTATGTTAGCCTGGTTTTTCCAGTGGTCATGTATGGACGTGAGAGTTGGACCATAAAGAAAGCTGAGTGCTGAAGAACTAATGCTTCTGAACTGTGGTGTTGGAGAACACTCTTGAGAGGCCCTTGGACTCCAAGGAAATCAAAACAGTCAAATCCTAAAGGAAAACAATCCTGAATATTCATTAGAAGGACTGATGTTGAAGCCGAAACTCCAATACTTTGGCCACCCGATATGAAGAACTGACTCAGAAAAGACCGTGATGCTGGGAAAGATTGAAGGCAGGAGGAGAAGGGGATGACAGAGGATGAGATGGTTGGATGGCATCACTGATGCGATGGACATGAGTCTGAGCAAGCTCCAGGAGTTGGTGAAGGACAGGGAAGCTTGGCATGCTGCAGTCCATGGGGTTGCAAAGAGTCAGACATGACTGAGCAACTAAACAGCAACAACAGTCTTAGCCTGGATTCTGTGCCTGTGTGTCCCTTTTTCAGAGGGACTGAAAAGTCGGACCATTCCCTGGGGCATCAGGACTACAGGAAGCATGAACAATAAGTCTCCTGTCCCCTTGCCCCTCCCCTTTCCTCCACACCCAGCCTGGAGGCAAGAGCTCTTGCCCACAGGGCAGAGAGAAGCAGTCTCCGACTGTGCTGTGCTCCTGAGGAGCTGTAGCTGGCAGCAGACGGCCGGCCATGAAGGTTGCGCTTCGGGTAGGGGCATCGGAGGTACCCTGGAGCTTTCACCCCACTGTCTTTGTCTTGCTCCTGCCCACCTGCAGGGAATTTTTAAAAATCCTCATGGGCTGTGTCTGAGGGTTTCTGTAAAGAGATGTTCTGTGTCTTTTAGGCCTAGGGTGCCAAACAGTACTTGTAGAAACCCCTGAATCTCCCAACAGTAACCAAACATCAGAAACTTACGTGGGTCTCCCTGTCTGGTCTGTGGGCAGTTTGTTTAGGAGACCACACCACCGCATCCTCTAAGTGTGACTTTTACCAGGAAGTGAGCAGTAGTTTATTACAGGCTCATTTTTAAAGTTGGAAAAGCAGGAAGTACTTCTACACTTTCTAATAAAACAAAATACAGCAAACTAATTTCTCAAGTCTTTCCAGGCTTTTGGAGGAAACCCGACAGTTGCTATCAAAATACTGTGATATTTTATGATTCAAAGGTAGATACTTTTTAAGTGACTTGGTCAAGTTAGAATGAATCTTAAGATATGTGGCAACTTTCTGTTAATCAGCGCCATTTTGCTTGCTTGCTGGTAAATAAAATGAGGGCGTGTTGATAGCATCTCAGATGTGGTGAAGCAGGAGGAACTTTCTTGTTCCACCATCCTTGATTCTGTAACTCCTGTCCTCCACCTGGCTGAAAGCCCTTCTCTCCTGCCCTTGCCTCCAAGGCATTTGAAGTCCACAGAGAATTCTTACATCAATTCACTTGCCATTGACTTTAGACTTGCCCTGTGGCCATCACACAGACCTGGATGCTTGGAATGGGTTCATTTCCCACACCTAAAAACATCAGGCAGCACCAGCTATGTAGTCTGTGGGACCCAAGTTCCCCCTTGTTCACAAATCATTAAGGATCGGGAGAGTAGCCGCAGAGCATTAAGCCAAGCAGGAAGCTCTGCGGTGGCACAAGCTCCATCCTCAGAGCCAGGGCTCCAGCTTCTGCTTGCCCGTCAGTGCCCCGGGGCCCATGACCTACGCAACCCCTAAGTCGTGAATGGCAGTCTCTGCTGCCTTAGGCCCCAAATAGACAGTTGCTCAAGACAAGCTCGCTAAGGGTCAGCCCCAAGCCAGTGATCTGTCAAATTTCTGAAGCTAAATCCAGCCTCTGAATTAGAATTTCAGGTGTGAAGTAGAAAAGACTAGGAAAAAAGCATCGCTTTGCCAAGCAAAGGGACCATGTCAGGCTAATGCCCTCAAAAGTGTGTTGCAACCCAGAGTGGATNTCGTGAATGGCAGTCTCTGCTGCCTTAGGCCCCAAATAGACAGTTGCTCAAGACAAGCTCGCTAAGGGTCAGCCCCAAGCCAGGGATCTGTCAAATTTCTGAAGCTAAATCCAGCCTCTGAATTAGAATTTCTAATGCCCTCAAAAGTGTGTTGCAACCCAGCGTGGGTATTTAGTAGTTTTATAGAAATGGTTCAAAGAGAGCATGACCAGCCCATGGGCATTCTTCTGACTGGTTGGTGTTGCTGTAATTGAGAGTCCGCAGCATCAGTCTTCTGGTTCCAGCCTGTCTGGGGTCTGCATGCTTGTAGGTAGCTTGCAGTTAATTTCTCCCACCTTGTGTTTCGGTATCTGCAAAACAGCTTAAAAGTATTGTTATGTTTATCTCTTAAGGGGGAACCAGGACCCTGCCACAAGGCTTTTCTATTGTTTCTTTTTCTTTCTTTCTTTTTTTTTTTTGTCTATTGCTTCTTGACTGCTTCTCCCTTATCTCCTCATCCCCTCCCATCCCTAGTAAGGAACTGTTAGAGTCTGCTTATTGGAAGCCAGTGCTGCCCCCCTGTGAAATCTAGAACTATCATGCATTACCTCCCCGTGTAGCTGATGTCTGATGCTTCGCCAGACAAAGCTGGGAGGCTTCCTTGGAAAAATATGTGAAGAATTGTATTTACTCATCTACGTGAGCTTTTGCTGTATCATATTTTTTGGTGATTAATGCTGGCTACAAAAAAAGGCCCAAATCTAAAACTCTACAAAACATAGAAAACAATATGTTCTATGCAGTTAGAGAGCTTTTATGTTACTGTTACAGGTTATATCCTCCTGGAGACAGGTTGAATGTTCAAAGTCATCTTTAATATTTGAACAATTTTGTAAACTTTCTGTATCCTTGATGTAAAAATCAGTGTACTGCTATATATGAAGTAGATAATCAGTAGGAACCTACTGTGTAGCACAGGGAACGCCACTTACTTCTCTGTAGCAACGTATATGGGAAAAGGATCTGAAAAAGAATATATATAAATACATAATTAAATCACTTTGCTGTACACTTGTAACTAACACAACATAAATCAGCTATATTCTAATATAAAATTTTAAAATGTTTAAATAAAATAAAAACCAGTATTGTCCTCAGAGGCTCTTTATTGCTGGTTGCATCCAAATGGAATGTGAGTCTATTTATTAACATGTTTTGTTCAGACTTAGAAGATAGCAAAGAATGTCAGCTTTGTCAAAACCAAAAACACGACTGTCAACTTTTCTTTAAGGAAAAATATGCTTTGGGATTCCCCTTGGTTGCATTTTAAAGAATAGTAATAGATTTAATATCATCTACAATTGAAACTTATAAAAGTTATACTTTAACGGGTATGAAAGATTTGGTCCCAAATTATGATTCTTTTACATCTAAAAAGAAACCTATGCTTTGGGGAAAGTGCTTTTATTTTCTGCTCATGTGAAGTGAGAGTCGCTCAGTAATGTCTGACTCTTTGCAACCCCAGGAACTATACAGTCCATGGAATTCCCCAGGCCAGAATACTGGAGTGGGTAGCCTTTCCCTTCTCCAGAGGATCTTCCCAGCTCAGGAATTCCCAATCCCAGTCTCCCACTTTGTAGGCNGTGAAGTGAGAGTCGCTCAGTAATGTCTGACTCTTTGCAACCCCAGGAACTATACAGTCCATGGAATTCCCCAGGCCAGAATACTGGAGTGGGTAGCCTTTCCCTTCTCCAGAGGATCTTCCCAGCTCAGGAATTCCCAATCCCGGTCTCCCACTTTGTAGGCAGATTCTTTACCAGCTGAGCCACAAGGGAAGCCCAAGAATACTGGAGTGGGTAGCCTATCCCTTCCCCAGGGGATCTTGCCAGCCCAAGAGTCCAACCAGAGTCTCCCACATTGCAGGCAGATTCTTTACCAATTGAGCTATCAGGGAAGTTTTTTCTCATATTTTTTCTCATATTAGTATGTAATTTTCCTATCTATAATTATTGTCACTAAAAAAAAATGTTTTGGAGAGATGGAGTTCTTTGACATAGTTTGAGGAAAGTTATGGAATCCAGCCAGAGTGTGATTCTGTGACTGTACCCAATGGGGATAAGGGTATCCTTATACCCTTATAAGGGTAGTGCTGAGGATCAGTTTCAAAACTCTTTAATCATACAAGAAAGAAACCCCATACTCTTCGTCTGTCACCTTGTAACATCTCCTGCCCCCATCCCGGCCTTAAGCAACCGCTAATCTACACACTGTCACTGCATTTTTGCCTGTTCTGCACATTTCATGTAGATGGATTCGCATAATATGTGACCTTTTTATGATGGTCTTCACCATTTGCAAGGTTCCCCTATGTTGTACTGTGCATCAGTACTTTATGTTCTTTATTTCTTTCTGTTACTGAAATAATTGTATTACTTATTGTTAATTTGCCATTGTGTGGATATACCTCGTCTTGTACATCCATTCATCTTTTGCTGGAAATGTGAATTGTTCCATCTTTTGGTTATTATGACTAATGCTACTATGAAGGTTCGTGTGCAGGTTTTTGTGTGAACATGTTTTCACTTTTCTTGGGTATACACATAAGAGAAGAATCTCTGGGTCATATGGTAACTCTGGGTAAGTGATGGTTTCTAGACTGTTTTCCACAGTGGCTGCATCATTTTACATTCCCACCAGCAGTGTTGAGTAGGGGCTCCAATTTCTCCATTTCCTCATCCCCATCCACATCAGTTTTCTTTTTCTTTTTTCCTATTGCCCTCCTAGTGTGTGTTCAGTTCAGTTCAGTCCAGTCGCTCAGTCGTGTCCAGCTCTTGCGACTCCAGGGACTGCAGCGCGCCAGGCCTCCCTGTCCATCACCAACTCCCAGAGTTCACTCAGACTCATGCCCATCGAGTCGGTGATGCCGTCCAGCCATCTCATCCTCTGTCCTCCCCTTCTCCTCCCGCGTACCGTGTATAATGGCATCTTACTGTGATGCTGGCTTGAACTCCTCTCATGACAAGTGATATTAAGCATCTTTTCAAGTGCTTGCGGGCCATTTGTTTATCTTATTTGGAGAACTGTCCATTCAGATCCTTTACCTGTTTGTTAACTGAGTTATTTGTTCTTCATATATTTTAGATACAAGTCACTTATCAGATAAATGATTTCTAAATATTTCCCCCCATTCTATTATTTGTCTTTTCACTTCCTTGATAATGTTCTTTGAGTGCAAAAATATGAAGTCAAGTTTAGGTATTTTTTTTCTCTCACTGCTTATACTTTTGGAGTTATGTCTAAGAATGCATTGTCAAATTCTGACTCCCCAAGGTTTACCCATATATTTTCTTCTAAGAGTTTTATACTTATAGCTTTTTATAATTAGGTCTTTTATCCATTTTGAGTTAATTTTTCTTTATGATGTGAAAGAAGGAAGTAATTTTACTCTTTTGCATGTGGCTATTCAGTTGACCTACATCATTTGTTTAAAGACTGTTCTTTCCCCTGCTGAGTAGTCTTGGCATCCTTGTCAAAAATCATTTGCATAGATATGAAATTATTTCTGAACTCACAATTCTGTGTCATTAATTTATGTGTTAATCTTTTTGTTTCCCAATACCAAGCTGCTTTGGCTACTGTTGCTGTGTAAAGAGTTTTGAAATTAGGAGTATGAGACCTGCAACTTAGTTCTTTATTAAGACTGTATTGAGGATTCTTGGCCTTTGAGTTGCCATGTGAATTTGGGGATCAGCTTGTCAATTTCTGTAAAGAAACCAGATGGGATTTTGGTAGAGATTGTATTGGATCTGTACGGTAATTTGAAAGTAGTGCCATCTTAATAATATTAAGTCTTCTGATCCATAAACACAAGATATCTTTCCATTCATTTAGTTCTTTTAAAATTTTCCTCAGCAATGTTTTGTGATTTTCAAAATACATGTACTTATTTTGTTAAATGTATTCCTAAGTATCTTATTCTTTTAGGTGCCATTATAAATCCAGTTATTTGCTTAATTTTGTTTTTAGATTGTTCATTGTTTGGTGCACATAAATAAATTGGTTTTTATATGTTGATTTTGTATCCTAGAACTCATTTATTAATTCTAATAGCTTTTTAGTACACTCTGTAGGATTTTCTATTAGCAAGACCATGTTGTCTGCAAATAGAAATAGTTTTACTTCTTTCCAACGTAGGTACCTTTTATTTCATCTTCTTGCCTAATTATCCTCAGTAGAATTAGAGACCTCCAATTGAAACCACATTTCATTTGATTATGAAAATACATAGCAATCTTTAGTAATGTTAGTGGTACATCTGATTCTGACACCAATATAAATTACAGATACTTTTATATCTCATTATAATTGTTAGAGATCTCGCAATATAGTTTTATGGTTATCAGTATCAGTACTTTGAAACTATGCTAATTATCAAACTTGCCATTGGATCCCATAATTTAATATATTAAGTAAAACAATAAAGACATTTTCCATATTTTGATAGCTATAGCTCATATAATAGGTTTTTCATTGTTATTCTTTGCATTTTATTTTATGCACGTAAGAGCATCAAGTTCCAGGGAAGATAAAAGTGTCAAGAAATCATAGATGTCCCGGAGCCTGGATCTAAAGAACATTTCCTCTTCTCTGTTCCTTGTTGGGGTCATCCATAGGACAGGGTTATTCTCTTCAATACTTGGGATCCTCCACCTAAAAGCCCATTTCCTAAGTTAGAAATGGGGATAAAGATGTATTCAGTGTCTTGATAGTGATTTTCTCAGTCTTTATAAAGAGACTAGTAAACTCCTTCTGTGCTTTTGTCCCACCAGGTACCTTCTCAAGCCAGATTTCATGAGACGGCCTGATCGAACATTCGACCCTTTCTCTGAGACGCCTGTTGACGGGGTTATTGCAGCCACTTGCTCCGTGCAGGTACGTCTCCTGCTAGCACAGTGTAAAAGAGTGGGTCCAGGCGGTCTTGGAAAAGCCTTGAAAAATTGCAATTAAAATATTTAATGTCAAGTTGCAAGATCCACTCATTGCTTTCAACTTTAACATTTTTTTTCTTGAGATACATTTTTTTCTACTAGTGAAATTATTAGCTACTTTTCATCAAAGATACCAGATCAAAAAGTACCCAGTGGAGAATGTGGAGCAATGGGAACTCTTGGCCGTTGATGGTAGGAGGAATGCAAAATCATACAACCACTTTGGAAAACAGTTGGGTGGTTTCTCCCAAAACTCAACGCTTTCTTTACACATGATCCAGCAGTTATACACCTTGGTATTTACCCAAACAAATTAAAAATTCACGTCCATGTGAGAACTTACACAGGGATGTTTGCAGCAGCTTTATTCATACTTGATAAAATTTTTAAAGTAACCAAGGTGCCACTTGGTGGGTGAATGGATAAAGAAGCAATGAATGGTATGTCCAGAAAGTGGAATATTACTTAATTCTAAAAAGAAATGAGCTATCAAGTCATGAAAAGACATGGATGAAACAAATGAACATTCAGTTCAGTCACTCAGTTGTGTCCGACACTTTGCAACCCCATAAACCGCAGCACTCCAGGCGACCCTGTCCATCACCAACTCCCAGAGCTTACCCAAACTCATGTCCATTGAGTCAGTGATGCCATCCAACCATCTCATCCTCTGTCGTAACCTTCTCCTCCTGCCTTTAATCTGTCCCACCATCAGAGTCTTTTCCAATGAGTCAGTTCTTCACATCAGGTGGCCAAAGTATTGAGTTTCAGCTTCAACATCAGTCCTTCAAATGAACACTCAGGACTGATTTTCTTTAGGATGGACTTGTTGGATCTCCTTGCAGTCCAAGGGACTCTCAAGAGTCTTCTCCAATACCACAGTTCAAAAGCCTCAATTCTTCTGCACTCAGCTTTCTTTATAGTCCAACTCTCACATCCATACATGACTGCAGGAAAAACCATAGCCTCGACTAGACAGACCTTTGTCAGCAAAGTAATGTCTCTGCTTTTTAATATGCTGTCCAGGTTGGTTATAACTTTTCTTCCAAAGAGTAATCGTCTTTTAATTTTATGGCTGCAGTCACCATCTGCAGTGATTTGGGAGCCCAAAATAATAAAGTCTGCCACTGTTTCCCCATCTATTTGCCATGAAGTGATGGGACTGGATGCCATGATCTTAGTTTTCTGAAAATTTAGTTTTAAGCCAACTTTTCACTCTCTTTCATTTTCATCAAGAGGCTCTTTAGTTCTTTGCTTTTTGCCATAAGGGTGGTGTCATCTGCATATCTGAGGTTATTGATATTTCTCCCAGAAATCTTGATTCTCCACCCAGTTCTAAGTGAAAAATACTAGTCTGAAAAAGTGACATACTGTTTGATTACAACTAAATAAAATTCTGGAAAAAGGCAAAACTATAAAGATGGTTTTTAAAAGAAAAGACCGAGAATTGTGGGGAAGGATTAACAGGCAGAGTACAAAGGATTTTAGGGCAGTGAAACCATTCTGTATGATTCTATGATAATAGATACATGTCATTATATTTACAATTTTTTCCAAATCCATTAAATGTACACCAGAGTAAACTCTGAATGTCAGCTGTGGCTTTGGGTGATATTGAAGTATCATTATAGGTTCACTGATTATAACAAACATGCTACTGAGATGTGAAGTGTCCATAGTGAGGGATATTGTGGATGAGAGGATAGAAGCACTATATTTTCTTACCAATTTTGCTGTAAACAGAAACTGCTATAAAAAAAATAAAGCATATTAATGAAAACATACCTGCTATATGATTACATTGATCCAGAATTCTAGAAAATGCAAACTAATGTAAAGTAACAGAAAATAGATCAGTAATTTCCTCTAGACAGACAGAAGAAGGGATGGATTCCAAAAGGGCGCAAAGGAACTTCGGGAGTTGATGGAAAATTTTGTTGCCTTAATATTAGTGATAGTCTTATAGATGTGCTCATATGTCAGAAGTGATTTCATTGTGTACTCTAAACAAGTCCAATTTATTTAATGTCAGTTATACCTGGAAAAAACTGTTTCATAATGATTAGCTAGTAGATAATGTCAAAAAACTTAATAATTAGCTATAATTATTCAGAAATAGGTGAAAAAAGTCTTTCCATAGCTTTATAATAGATACATGACTCATATAATATAAAAAATAGTTATCTGCAGCATCTTAACCTAAATGCCCACACCTATGGAATGAAGCAGTCAATACTGCTTTAAACAATAAAAATAACACTGTCTTCTCTGTCAATTGTCAATATCAGTTTAACATTTTAGCGTTACTTTTCTTTCTTTGTGTCTCTTTGTAAGACTTCTGAAAGAATTCAATAAAAGTGAATTTTGGAACTATGAAAGGATCTTAAGGCATATTTGAATTGACCACTTCAGGTTAGTAAGGAATGAATACATTATATCCAGAGATAATCAAATTTCTAAAGACGAGGAGAGACTCTCCCTGCCAGATTATCCTGTTACTGATGATTGCACCAGCTTAACTTCTCTCTCCCCCCGTTCCTCTTGTGCTCCAGGTCATATCAGGTCAGTTCTTATCGGATAAGAAAATCGGCACCTATGTAGAAGTGGATATGTATGGGCTGCCCACGGACACCATCCGAAAGGAGTTCCGCACGCGCATGGTGATGAACAACGGACTCAATCCAGTGTACAACGAGGAATCTTTTGTGTTTCGGAAGGTAGAGCGTTCTTAGTGCGCCAGACTTGCTCTGCTAAGTTAGGAGCCGCATGCTAGTGGAGAGATACTACGTGATCTGCGGACGGTCACCAGCCCCCAGATGACTTCTACCAGGGCAGACGTTCTGCAGCTGCCACGCGAGGATTGTTTCTGTGTGGCCCTGTCCTCCTGGCTCTCCGCCCTCCCAGGAGGAGCCCACCTTCCCCACGCAGTGCCGAAGCTCTGGGTTCACAGTGTTCTCAGAGGGAGCCCCGCAGGCAGACCCCGTCGCACGTGGGAGAGCTCCTCCCTGCCCTGGCAGCTAGTGCCTTGCAATATTCCTTTGGCCAAGAGGGTGGGTAGGGTGTTGCACCAATGAATGTCCTTCAGTGGGTCAGTTGGTATTGTCCTGCGCCTCCAGAAAGTATGGTCCTATGTATAATATGTACAGGTTCTGTGTATAATATGTTATTTTTGTTTTTTGGTTTTTATCTTTATATTATACTTTGATCCTATGGGCTTCCCCAGTGACTCATTGGTAAAGAATCTGCCTGCAATGCAGCAGACACAGGTTCGATCCCTGGGTCAGGAAGATCCCCTGGAGGAGGCTACTGCAGCCCATTCCAATATTCTTGCCAGGAAAATGCCATGACAGAGGAGCCTGCTGGCCTATAGTCCATAGGGTCACAAAGAGTCAACCATGACTTGAAGTGACTGAGCACACAGACAAATCAGTCATTCTCTATAATGATTCAGCTTTTAATCTTGTAACCATTTTCTCCCATGTGTTTCTCTTTCATCAACGGAAGACGTATTGAAAAATCCATGCCCTTGCAGTACTGTCTCAAAAATGCCTGTTTCTCTCTCACTTGCTCTGTTCTCATGACCAGAGTGCCAGAGTGCTTTCTTGCTTCTTCTTTGGCACAGGCTTTCCAAGTGTCTCTACTCCGTTTGTGTCTTACAACATAGATAATCACTTTTTTATTTTAACAAAAATATGAATTATCAGCCTCAAAACTGGCTGACCAGTTTGCAGAACGAATCAAGCCACTTTGAGATGTAGGCTTTTCCGATTACGTGAATCCCATTATCCATGCAACACCCTCCCCCTACCTTTTCACCTTCTCTTCTACAATCAGAGTGTAACAAGAGTTGCATACAGCTGTGATGTGTCTTTTTTTTCTTCCTGGGCTTTTCAGTTTGTTACAGCTAGATCTGTTGTCACTATGGCTAGTGTTCTGTGCCCCCCAAAAATAATCCCTACATACATTTCTGGAAATTCAGAAAGTTGATTTCAGGCTCTGTTTTTGATGCATAGGGAAATAAACTTGCTTTTTACACGCAATATTATTGGCCCCGGAAACAAGATGCCAATTTTGGATCCTTTCCTGCTCTTCTGAAGTGACATTGCCTTTCATTGATACCAACTGCTTTAACTTTTTTTTCTTTCTTGCTGTCACTGTTTTTCTTCTTTGCATGAATCTCACAGCGTAAGCCCCATTCACCAAATGAGGAACAACACGGTGACTAAAGTTGGTTTCACCTTTTCATCTTCATGAACTGGAACTAAATTATAACCTCTAGGCATAAGGAAGCAGCCAATTCATTGCCTAGCTTTAGACATAGTGCTCAAATCAGCTAAGGTGTCTTAGCTGCTGACAGCCAATAAATAGAAATTCTTGATTAAAAACAGATTTTCTTCTGTCCTGTTGCTCTTTTATGTCTAAGCAGGGTCTCTGCCATCTGAGCTCAGATGCCGTGTCTATGTATTCGGTTTGGGGATGGCAAGAGTAGATGTGTTGTGCTGTGTGTGCTCAGCCACTGAGTCATGGCTGACTCTTTGTGACCCCACGGTCNGTCCTGTTGCTCTTTTATGTCTAAGCAGGGTCTCTGCCATCTGAGCTCAGATGCCGTGTCTATGTATTCGGTTTGGGGATGGCAAGAGTAGATGTGTTGTGCTGTGTGTGCTCAGCCACTGAGTCATGGCTGACTCTTCGTGACCCCACGGTCTGTAGCCTGCTGGGCTCCTCTGTCCAGGCAAGAATACTGGAGCAGGTTGCCATTTCCTTCTCCAGGGGATCTTTCTGACCCAAGGATCAAACCCACATCTCTTGAGTCTCCTGCACTGACAGGCAGATTTTTACCACTATGCCACCTGGGAAGACTCGATGTCTTGGGTATATGTTAATGTTTCTAGCAGTCTCATCTTTATTTAATATCCAAAAATGTGTGAAAACCTGAGGAGTGCAAAGAAAAATCATCCAAATTTATATATAAATTGTCTTTTATACATGAGGCATTTCTTCAAAGATCCTTTCCATATTCTTAAAAACAGAGCTTGATATCAGAAGCAGCCCAGTAATAGACAGATCAAAGGATTTGAAATCAGGTGGCCCAGGATCCAGAGCAGCTGTCACTGGCCATCTCTGACATAAGGGGAAGTCACTTTTCCTCTCCAAGTTTCTTGTTGCTCACCCATTACATAGGTGGGAATGGGGACGATGGCAAGGGTTGGATTGCCGTCTTTTATATCCATTCATTCCATCGACAACTTTCAGGGACTGATTTCCAGGAAACCTGTTCCCGTTGTCTTTCTCAATGCCATGGGCACTGTAACTTACACGATACGCGTTAGGAATGTAAATTGGCCATCAGCTTGTTTGCACCGGGAAGGAACCTTTCCGAGCAGTGTGGGTATGGTCCAGGTCCCTGGCGCTGTGATTCTTGGGAGCTGTGTCACAGATCCACCGTGACAAAGGTCCACAAAGACAAGTGCCGTTGGTCTTTGCAGGTGATCCTCCCCGACCTGGCTGTCTNATACGCGTTAGGAATGTAAATTGACCATCAGCTTGTTTGCACCGGGAAGGAACCTTTCCGAGCAGTGTGGGTATGGTCCAGGTCCCTGGCGCTGTGATTCTTGGGAGCTGTGTCACAGATCCACCGTGACAAAGATCCACAAAGACAAGTGCCGTTGGTCTTTGCAGGTGATCCTCCCCGACCTGGCTGTCTTGAGGATCGCCGTGTATGACGACAACAACAGGCTGATTGGCCAGAGGATTCTGCCCCTGGATGGCCTCCAAGCAGGCTATCGACACATATCCCTCCGGAATGAGGGAAATAAACCTTTATCGCTGCCAACCATTTTCTGCAATATTGTCCTAAAAACATATGTGCCTGATGGATTTGGAGGTAAGTCAGACTTCTAGGTATGGAATATTTTTGTGTATATATTTTTTTCTCTAAATTTCAAGATTATAAGCTATTTCACCAATGGTTTAAAAAAAAGTCTGTTCCCGCCAATCTGCCAACCATGTCAGCTTAAAGAAATCAGGCATAAATAGTTGCCTCAGGTTTCCTAGCAGGAAATGAAAAGGCAAATCCCACGTCCAAGGTAAGTGAAACCCGAGTAAGACGGTAGGTGTTGCAAGAGGACATCAGAGGGCAGACACACTGAAACCATACATACAGAAAACTAATCTAATCTANTGAGAGTTGGACTGTGAAGAAAGCTGAGCACTGAAGAATTGATGCTTTTGATCTGTGGTGCTGGAGAAGGCTCTTGAGAGTCCCTGGGACTGCAAGGAGATCCAACCAGTCCGTTGTGAAGGAGATCAGTCCTGGGTGTTCTTTGCAAGGAATGATGCTAAAGCTGAAACTCCAGTACTTGGGCCACCTCATGTGAAGAATTGACTCCTTGGAAAAGGCTCTGATGCTAGGAGGGATTGGGGCCTAGAGGAGAAGGGGACGACGGAGGATGAGACAGCTGGATGGCATCACTGACTCAATGCATGTGAGTCTAAGTGAACTCCGGGAGTTGGTGATGGACAGGGAGGCCTGGCATGCTGCGATTCATGGGGTTGCAAAGAGTCGGACACGACTGGGCGACTGAACTGAACTGAACTGAGATTATCTTTAAAATTCTTTATTTCAAAATGCTGTCATTTTATGTTTTTTCAATTTTTACATATATGTTTCACATATATGTTTGTGAAGAATGCATTTCTACCATCATTCAGAGGAGGAAAGGCGTGAATAATGTAGAGCCATAGACATCAGTTGGTTTCACAAAAAATTCCCAGTCATCAATCCATGGAAGACCACCTTTGGTTAAACCAAAGACATCAATGAAACTGAAATTGGAAATCACTCAGTAATGTCTGACTCTTTGTGACCCCATGGACTTCTTTCTCCATGTGACCCCATGGACCCCATGGAATTCTCCAGGCCAGAATACTGGAGTGGATATCCTTTCCCTTCTTGAGGGAATCTTCCCAACCCAAGGATCGAACCCAGGTCTCCCACACTGCAGGCAGATTCTTTACCAGCTGAGCTACCAGGGAAGCCTAAGAATACTGGATTGAGTAGCCTGTCCCTTCTCCAGCAGATCTTTCCAACCCAGGAGTTGAACAGAGGTCTCCTGTTTTACAGGCAGATTCTTTACCAACTGAGCTATCAGGGAAGCCCAAAGTCATCAATGGGAGGAATCAAAGTCAGACAAAGTCTTAAAGTGAAGGTGCAGGTCGCTCAGTCATGTCTGACTCTTCGTGACCCCGTGGATGGTAACCCATGGAATTCTCCAGGCAAGAATACTGGAGTGGGTAGCCTTTGTCTTCTCCAGGGGATCTTCCCAACCCAGAGATCAAACCCAGGTCTCCCATGTTGCAGGCTGATTCTTTATCAGCTGAGCCACCAGGGAAGCCCAAGAATACTGGAGTGCTTTAAGATCCCTTCTCCAGCAGATCTTCCCAACCCAGGGATTGAACCCAGGTATCCCACATTGCAAGCGAATTCTTTACCAACTGAGCTCTCAGGGAAGCCCCAAATCATAGGATTCTGGTAAACCCACATATTAACTTTTTATAACCCCCAACTGAGCCAAGAACATTAAAGGAAAACAAAGGTCCTCTATGTTCTCAGAGTTCATTGAATCACAAGGAAACAATAGTACAGCAAAGTACGTCAAATTAGCAAGGGTTCAAGTCGGGACTCTCCACTGCTAGCCAGGTGACCCTGAGATAGTGTTATCGCCTATCAACACCCCCACCTCATCTTCTGGCCTGTAAAGGTGCTGATATTGTTTCCCTCACAGCATCCTGTGATGATCCAGCAGGGCATGCCTGCCACGCGTGTGCACAGGAGTGTGTGGCTCCAAATTGTGCTATTCTAGTTTGAGGAACTTTGGGTGATTTTGTTTTGTGTTTTTAATAATGCAGTCTTCTCTGGAGGACAGAGTTTCTGCAACTAATACTCAACATTAACAACCCGATTGTGGGTTCCAAAAGTAAAGTCAGCCATGAGGATTTTTCAGTCGCAAAACTGAGAGTAAAGATTCCTTCCTCTTTCCCTTTGTTTTTTTTCTTTAAAAAGGAAGCCTATTACAGGTCACAACACAGAGTAACAGTTACGAGCGTGTCGCGGACGCTGGGATGGGGTGCTGTGGGCCGGGTGAGCAGGGCAGAAAAGAGACATAGGACTTGTGTGGGTGTTGAGGGGCATGTGATGGCCACGGGGCATCAGCAGATGGATTCAGTCTTGTTCCACATATGTGCACTTAGAAAGCAGTGGTGTGTAATATGTAGTGCATTCTACAGATATTTATATAAATAAATGTATTGGAAGACAAAGGTTTTGCCTTTACATGTGTTACTTTTCAAATGAAACCCTAATTCCTTCTAGGGAAATGGGCTATTCGAATAGAAAAGGGAAAGATAAATTTTTTGAGCTCCTGCTTTGTGCCAAGCGCTTTACAAAAATGGGGTCCAGAAATATGAAATTGTTTAGAGCAGATGTGAACGTATGCAGGCGGATGCTGAGGGAATGTCTGTGTTTATCATGTAGTTTATGGCCAGTGTCAATATTTATAAGTATTGATTGACATCTTTAAAAATAGCCTTGTAACTATTCTTTCCTAAGGTGTCATTGTAGCATTTCTCTCAAAAGCAATTGAAATTTCTGTACGACATTATCGTTGACGGGATTCTGCAGTTGATGTCTTAGCCTCAGATTTGATGTTCAAAGACTGTTTATTCCGAATTCTCTGGCCATTTCTCACATACGTGAAGAAACCAAGGACAGACATTCTGAGGGTTTATTTAAGGAACTTACTGGAAAATAACAAAATAAGATTATGAGGTCTTTTTCCAAGTTTCCCGTCTTCTTGACAGCCTCTTGATTCCCACAGTGTGTTTATATGTCATGTGCTTACCTAACCTCCCACATTCATGGCTGAACATTAATGTGCTGAACCAGCACACCAGGTGATCAGCAGACCCCCCTGTTCCCTAGAACATTTACAGTCCTTGTTGATTCTATAGGAAAAAGTTCAAAATGAAATTCTGCACCTTTGCACTTCAGCAGTTTCTGGGGGAAAAGAAAGAAAGTGGTCAATAAACATCTCCAGATTTTTATGTAGCTAAAGAAAGAAAACATGGATGCTTTCATTTTTCTACTAATGTGTTTAGCAGGTTTTACCCTGTAAAAAGCAAAGTAGCTACATATCAGAAAAAAATTCTGACAACATAAAAATTTTAAAAGAGTCATTCATCCAATGCCCGGAATGAACTCTGTTACCATATGGGTCTCTACGTGCTATCTCATTATTCTCTTTACTTTTTAATAAAATTGGATCTTACTGTGATGTCTCATTTACATTCATATTTCAGAGGCAATTTTTTTCATAATTTTTAGAGTATTTTCCCCACTTCTTGACATATTTTTATTGTCTACTTGAGATTCCATTTTATGTATGCTATAATTTATCATATTATTGATGTATTGAAGTCAATTCTACTTTTCTTTCTTATGAACAATATTGCATCTAAGAACCCTAAATGTAAAGCTTTGGGAATATTAGTGATTATTTCCTACAGATGAATTCTTTCCAGTGGATTTGTTGCATCAAGAAGTGTATATGTATTTAAAGGTCTAGATTGTTGTTGTTTTTCAGGCACTGAATTGTGATGACTCTTTGTGACCCTATGCGTTGTAGCATGCCAGGCTCCTCTGTCCCCCACCATCTCCCAGATGTTGTTCAAATGCATGTCAGTGGTGTTATCGACCATCTCATCCTCTGCAACCTGCTTCTCCTGTTGCCTTCAGTCTTTCCCAGTGTCAGGGACTTTTCCAATGAGTCAGCTCTATGCATCAGGTGGCCAAAGAATTGGAGCATCACCTTCAGCATCTGTCCTTCCAGTGAATATTCAGAGTTGATTTCCTTTAGGATTGACTGGTTTGATCTCCTTGCAGTCCAAGGGACTCTCAAGAATCATCTCCAGCACCACAATTCGAAACCATCAGTTCTTCAGCGCTCAGCCTTCTTTATAGCCTGACTCATATCCATACATGTCTGCTGGTAAAACAATACTTTGATTATATGAACCTTTGTTGGCAAAGTGATATCTGCTTTTTAATACTCTCTCCAAGTTTGTCATAGCTTTCCTTCCAAGGAGCAAGCAAGCATCTTTTAATTTCATGGCTACAGTCACCGTCTACAGTGATTTTGGAGCTCAAGAAAATAAAATCTGTCACTGTTTTCACTTTTTCCCCATCTATTTGCCATGAAGTGATGGGACTGGATGCCATGATCTTACTTTTTTGAATGTTGACTTTTAAGCCAGCTTTATTCCCCACTTCTTTCCCCCTCATCAAGATGCCATTAGAATGGTATCATATGCATATCTGAGGTTGTTGATATGGCTCTTGGCAATCTTGATTCCAGTTTGTGATTCATCCAGCCTGGCATTTTGCATGATGTACTCTGCATAGAAATTAAGCAGGGTAACAATATATAGCCTTGTCATACTCCTTTCCCAATTTTGAACTAGTCCATTATTCCATGTCTGGTTCTAACTGTTGCGTCTTTACCTGCATACAGGTTTCTCAGAAGATAAGTAATGTGGTCTGGTATTCTCGTCTCTTTAAACATTTTCCACAGTTTGTTGTAATCCACACAGTCAAAGGCTTTAGTGTAGTCAATGAAACAGAAGTAGACATTTTTCTGGAATTCCTTTGCTTTCTGTATGATCCAGTGAATGTTGGCAATCTGGATCTCTGGTTCTTCTCTTCTAAACTGTACATCTAGAAGTTCTCAGTTAACGTACTGTTGAAGACTAGCTTGAAGGATTTTGAGCATAGTGTTACGAGCAAGTGAAATGAGTGCAATTGTCCAGTAGTTTGAGCATTCTTTAGCATTACCCTTCTTTGTGATTGGAATGAAAACTGACCTTTTCCAGTCCTCTGGCCACTGCTGAGTTTTCCAAATTTCCTGACATACTCAGTACAGGACTTTAATATCATCATCTTTTAGGATTTGAAATAGCTCAGCTGAAATTCCATCACCCCCACTATCTTTGTTCATATTAATAGTAATGCTTCCTAAGACTCACTTGACTTCACACTCCAGGATGTCTGGCTCTAAGTGAGTGATCACACTATCGTGGTTATCTACGTCAGTAAGACTTACTTTGTATTGTCCGTCTGTGTATTCTTGCCACCTCTTCTTAATCTCTTCTGCTCTGTTAGGTCCTTACCATTTCTGTCCTTTATCATGCCCATCCTTGCATGAAATATTCTCTTGGTATCTCTAATTTTCCTGAAGAGATCTCTAGTCTTTCCCATTCTGTTTCTCTGCCTTGTTCACTTTAAAAGACTTTCTTGACTCACCTGGCTATTTTCTGAAACTCTGCATTCAGAATGATATATCTTCTTCCCCTTTCTCCCTTCCCTTTTGTTTCTCTTCTTTCCTCAGCTATTTGTAAAGCCTCCTCGGACAACCACTTTGCCTTCTTTCATTTCTTATTCTTGGGGATGGTTTTGGTCACCACATCCTGTAGAATGTTACAAGCCTTGATTCATAGTTTGTCAGACACTCTGTCTACCAAGTCTAATCCCCTGAATCCATTCATTATCTCCACTGTATAATCATACGGGATTTGATTTAGGTCATACCTGAGTGGCCAAGTGGTTTTCCCTACTTTCTTCAAATTAAGCTTGAATTTTGCAATAAGGTGCACATGATCTGAGCCACAGTCAGCTGCAGATCTTGTTTTTACTGTATGCATAGAGCTTCTCCGTCTTTGGCTGCAAAGAACATAATCAATCTGATTTTAGTACTGAACTGACCATCTGGTGATGTCCATATGTAGAGTCATCTCTCGTATTGTTGGAAAAGATTGTTTGCTATGACCAGCATGTTCTCGTGACAAAACTCTGTTAGCCTTTGCCCTGCTTCATTATGTACTCCAAGGCCAAACTTGCTTGTTCCTCTGGGTATCTCTTGACTTCCTACTTTTGCATTCCAGTCCCCTATGATGAAAAGGACATCTTTTGGGGGTGTTAATTCTAGAAGGTGTGGGTCTTTATAGAACCAGTCAACCTCAGCTTCTTTGGCATCAGTGGTGGGAGCATAGACTTGGATTACTGTGATGCTGAATGGTTTGCCTTGGAAAGGAGATCATTCTGTCATTTTTGAGATTGCACCCAAGTACTGCATTTCAGACTCTTGTTGACTATGGTGGCTACTCCATTTCCTCTAAGGAATTCTTGCCCACAGTAGTAGATATAATGGTCATCTGAATTAAATTCACCCACTCCAGTTGATTTTAGTTTACCAAGTCCTTAAGATATCAATGTTCAATCTTGCCATGTCCTGCTTCAGTTCAGTTCAGTCGTGTCCGACTCTTTGCGACCCCATGAATCTCAGCACACCTGCGATAAATTGCACAAGTCCTGCTTGACCTTGTGCAATTTACTAACATTCCAGGTTCCTATGCAATATTGTTCTTCACAGCTTCAGACTTGACTTTCATCACCAGCCACATCCACAACTGAGCATCATTTCCACTTTAGCCCAGGCACCTCATTCTTTCTGGAGCTATTAGTAGTAGCCCTCTGCTCTTCCCCAGTAGCATACTGGACACCTTCTGACCTGGAAAACTCATCTTCCAGTCTCATGTCTTTTTGCCATTTTGTACTGTTCATGGAGTTCTCATGGCAAAAAGTCTAGAGTGGTTTGCCATTTCCTCCTCCAGTGGACCACAGTTTGTCAGGACTCTTCACCATGATCCATCTAGCACGGGTGCCCCTGCGTGACTTGGCTCATAGCATCCTTGAGCTACGCAAGTCCCCTTGCCACACCAGGCCGTGACCCATGAAGGGGATGGAAATGGCCCTAAACCCCAAAATAGCTGGTATTTTTAAAAAATACAAATGAGACTTCCATTAAGACCAGAAGAAAGGAGCAAGTGAGAAAAGGCAGATTGATTTATTTTTAAAAAGAAAGGTTCCAGAGCTAAGTATCTGGGAAATTTTAGCTCACTCTTGTGGGTTTATACAGTTATAACTTTGTGTGCATACATCCCTTCCCTGTTAGATGTTCAGTGTGGCTGGTCCTTAGACAAGCCTAATCACACTCTGTCATTGTTAATCCACATTTAAAATTAATTCTTGCTACACTGGTTTGTCCTGTGGAGCACTAAACTACACAGTGGGATAGCCAGGCACAGTGTTCCTTTGATGTGAGGGCTGACGCCCTGTGAAATGTCAAATTGGCACCAAAGAAAGATTCCAAGTTTACTTGAATATGCAACACTTTGACCAAGAACATGGAGCACTCTGGCCAAGAATATGCCAGATTTGTTTAACTGCTTCCTGAAATAATTTTTTTCCAGGCTGAGGCAAGGAAAAACTGAATAACATTTTCAGAGTTATGCAAGGCTATACAAGTATGATATATTTGAGTCATGGCTTCTCACTTTCTGGTTATACATCATTTTAAATGTGATTATTAAAATCAGTTTCTTTGATAGGCAGTATAAAAGTCAAGTATATATTTGAATGTACATAATATATGCATATATATTGCCTCTCAAAGAAGGAAACTGATTTTTATATGCCTGTACATATGTGTGTATACAAAGTATGTATTTAAAACTCAAATGTATATGTCACTGGTCAGAGGAGAAACTGAGATACAATAGAAGAATCATCTAAAAGTGGGTAGGACGGGCACTGGCTCCCTGATCCTGAGCCCTTTTGTCCTTGGTCGGATAATTTTGATGGAACTGTTCCAGGTATGCAGCAGCTGCTTCTGCCACCTGCCACCATGTGGCAAAATTATGTGTTACAGAAGTATCTAATTCACAATTCAAAACTGCCAGGAGTGATCACCTGTTTCAAATAACCTGCTAATCTAAGGCTGGTTCAAATATTTAGCCCTTTTTTAATCTCCTTTTTATGTCTTGTGATTGATTTTGAACAAGCCTTATATACACTTTGTGGGATTTTGCTGCCATTTGACCATGAACACTATTGTGCTTAGTCATGTTCAGTGGTGTCCGACTCTTTGTGACGCCATGGACCGTAGCCTGCCGAGCTCCTCTGTTCATGGGATTCTCCAGGCAAGAATTCTGGAGTGGCTTGCCATGCCCTCCTCCAGGGGATCTTCCCAGCCCAGGAATTGACCCAGGTCTCCCACTTTGTAGGCAGATTCTTTATTGTGTGAGCCACCAGGGAAACCAAAGAATACTATTAAACTGAATTTATTATTGAGTTCTATTATATTGCATGTCGTCAGTTTTTTACATGAATGTGTAACTGCAAATAAGATATCTTATTAAAGCTCCAGTGATAAAGCAGAGTTTCGGGATCTGGAGACATAACTTCCCAGCAGTTTCTAGACTTGTTAATACTGGTAATAGAAGGTAGATTTAAGTGATGATATTCATCCAGCTAACGGATGAATCTGAAGCATCTTATTTTGTTGTGTAATTGAGGCTACTTCTACATAATCCTACAGCAGATGGTGGATAAGGGCCTCCCAGTCAGCTTGTCCATGAGTACAAAACAATATGCAACTTCATTTACAGATGTTTTGTAGCTATATTTTATGTAAGTCTAGGTCAGGAAAGTTATGACCAATCTAGATAGCATATTGAAAAGCAGAGACATTACTTGGCCAACAAATGTCCGTCTAGTCAAGGCTATGGTTTTTCCAGTGGTCATGTATGGATGTGAGAGTTGGACTGTGAAGAAAGCTGAGCACCAAAGAATTGATGCTTTTGAACTGTGGTGTTGGAGAAGACTCTTGAGAGTCCCTTGGACTGCAAGGAGATCCAACCAGTCCATTCTGAAGGAGATCGGCCCTGGGATTTCTTTGGAAGGAATGATGCTAAAGCTGAAACTCCAGTACTTTGGCCACTTCATGCGAAGAATTGACTCATTGGAAAAGACTGATGCTGGGAGGGATTGGGAGCAGGAGGAGAAGGGGATGACTGAGGATGAGATGGCTGGATGGCATCACTGACTTGATGGATGTGAGTCTGAGTGAACTCCAGGCGTTGGTGATGGACAGAGAGACCTGGCGTGCTGCAGTTCATGGGGTCACAAAGAGTCGGACATGACTGAGTGACTGAACTGAACTGAGGTCAGAATCAGTCCACCAGGTTGAGGTCAAGACATTGTCCCAGTAAACAGTAAGAATACCACAGGATTTAAATTCACTTTCCCCAGGATGGACTCACGGCCTGACCTGGGAATGTCCAGGGGCTGATGGGGCCTCTTTAATAATAATAAAGCTTTGTGTGCTTAAGCACACATGAAAGATGGATACCCAAAAATTTAAGTAGCAGAATTTTTATTTCTCAGTCCTGTTGGTAAACATATTTACCACAAACTGGTAGACCTAAAAGAATAGAAACTTATTCTTTCACAGTTCTGGTAGCTAGAAGTTTGAAACCAAGGAGCTGGCAAGGCCATGCTCCCTTGAGACTTGAAAACGTCCTTCCTTTTCTCTTCACAGCATCTCCTGATTGCTGCAGTCTGCCTCCACCAAAACCTGGCCTTACTTTATATCTCTGTGTGTCCTGTTCTTTTCTTATAAATATACTAGTCATGGGATTTAGGACCAGCCCTAATCCAGAATGGTCTCATCTCAGTCCTTAACTGATTACATGTGCAAAGACTCTATTAGTTAATAGAATCATAAGTGGACGTTGAATTTTGTGAAAAGTTATTCTGCATCTATTGAAATAATTATGTTACTTTTATTCTTCAGGTAGTTAATGTAATCTATCATGCTGACATGCAGATATTGAGCCATCTTTGCTTCACTGACATAAATCCCAATGATCATGGTATATGATCTTTTTAATGTATTGTTGAATTTGATTTGCTAATTATTTTCTTGAAGATTTTTGTGTCTATGTTCATGAGTGATATTGGCTTATGATCTCCTTTTGTGTGTGATTCTCTGTCTGGTTTTGGTATCAGGGTGAGGCTGGCCTTGTAGAATGAGTTCAGAAATATTCTTCCCTCTGAAATTGTTTGGCTAGTTTGAGAAAGATAGGCGTTGACTCTTCTCTAAATGTTTGGTAGAATTCACCCATGATGACCTCTGGTCCTAGACTTTAGTCTGGATGGAGTTTCTTTTTATAATTATTGTTACTGATTTCATTGCAAGTAATTGGTTTGTTTACATTTTTTATTTCTTTTATATTCGGTCTTGAGTTTGCACATTTCTAGAGATTTATTCATTTCTTCTAGGTTGTCCATTTTATTGGTCCATTTTATTGGTGTATAGGTGTCCATAGTAATTTCTTATGATCTTTTGTATTTCTGTGGTGTCAGTTATAACTTCTCTTCTTTCATTTCTGATTTTTTTTTTAATTATCACTCTTTCTTTTCTTGTGAGTCTGGCTAAAGTTTATTTTGTTCCTCTTTTCAGAGAACCAGCTCTTAGCAAATTATACAATGTTTAACTAAACCATGTAAAATATGTATTCATGTGGAAAAATGTTTGCAAAAAGGAAAGAAGCTTGGTTAGGATGGAACAATTATGGATCATTTCATTCTTTAATAATTTGTTTTCTTAGTTTTGTATTTAGCTGTAAATGATTAAACAATTATTTGTTATTACTACTGGAAGGACTATGAGTTGCCTTTCAAAAATGTCATATGCTTTTTTCAATGATATTACTTTATTGATTGTATATCATTAACAATAAGCAAGTATTTATTTTCTAACAAGCGAGTCCCATGGGTCATCCATTAAAACGTGCTAGTGGGAAGCCAAGACAAAGTTGATCCAACATGGGCACGTGTGGGGAGAACATATCATATAGCTCTTCTCAAAGGAAAGCTGGGCAAGTTCAGGGGGACTGTCTGTGCTTTGCTTTGCCCCTAGGGAGTGTGGATGGATGGAAAGAGGAGGCATCTGTGAGTCAGACAAAAATGAGTCCTTGGTGAATTTAACACCACAACAAGCAACCAGGCTCTCTCTGCCTCCAAACAATCTATATGAGGTCATAGCACCTCCTGAACCGTCATGAAAAAGTCAAGAAAAAGTCATGCCATAGAGCTAAGTGGCACACAAGAAAGTATTGGAACATGGGACATTTTATAGGATACCTGACCTGTCTCCTCTACAAGTCTATGCATTAAGAACAATAAATTGTAGAAGGATCTTTTCTAGGTTAAAAAAAAACAGTTAAGATACATAGGTATCAGAGACATAGTACAGATTTTGTATCTTGATTGAAACCAACTAATTGTAAGTAAGGGGAATTTTTGTTGTTCATTCTCTAAGTCCAACTCTTTGTGACCCCATGGACTGCAGCACACCAGCCCTCTCAGTCTTCCCCTGTCTTCTGGAGTTTGCTCAAATTCGTGTCCATTGAGTAGGTGATACTATCTAACTATCTCACCTTCTGCCACTCCTTTCTCCTTTTGCGTTCTATCTTTCCCAGTTTTCCGGTTCTTTTCCTGTTAGGTAGGCCATGTGTTATATCATAGTAAGGAATTAGTGCAAATTTTGTTCATACTGGTAAGGTTGGCCCAGAAAAAATCTCCCTTCGTTTTAGAGATACATAAATACTTAGGAGTCTGGAATTTACCTTAAAATATTTCAGCAGAGAAAAAAGAGAGAAAGAAAAAAAGGGAATTTTAGAGAAAGGAAGTATGGCAAACTGTTCATAATTGTTGGGACTTCATCATCAGTATATGAGGAGTTGTTTTATTTGTCTATTTTTGCACATGTTGGAAAATTTCCATGATAAAAGAGTTCCTGTCCTCTGTGTTCAGTCATGTCTGACTCTTTGCAAGCCCTTGGACTGTAGCCTGCCAGTCTCCTCTGTCCTTGGAATTTTCCAGGCAAGAATATTGAATTGGATTGCCATTTCCTTCTTCAGGATATCTTCCTAACCCAGGGATTGAACCCACGTCTCTCGTGTCTCCTACACTGGCAGGCAAATTCTTTACCACTAGTAACACCAACATAGATAAATACATTCCTAGAACATTAACTTCCATAAACTTCTGTGATTTTTCCTGAGCAAGCTTTAAGGGCTAATTTGTTGATATTCCCCATTATAAGTCAAAGATTTTTCAGGGACTATGAATAATAATTAGAATCAAACCTTCTTATCCACCCCTGACAGGAGAAAAAAAATTCCATGAAGAGCAATTTGGCAAGGACTCCCAAAAGGACAAATACCTTTATGCATCATTCTGACTTCCAGAAACTCATTCTATGAGCATAGGCAAAATATGACATGTTCACAGACATTCCCTGGAATACTGTTTATAACGTCAATGAACTGGAAGTAATAGAGTGGTCCATCAAGAAGAAGCTAGTTAGGCAAGTTATGGCCAATCAACATATGGAATATTTAGGTAGCCCTTAAAAATCATGTGGGAGACCTGTATTGCTGATATGGAAGTGTTTTTAAGATATGTGAAGTTAAACAAAAAAAAAAACAGGTATAAAAAACTGAACCCGTAAAGCAATTACTCTTCAATTAAAAATAAATAAAAATTTTTAAAGAGTAAAAAGTTCTTTAAAGAAAAATGAAGAAAAATAAGGATAACGTGAAGTTTCAAGTTTGACGAGGCACATGCTTTTACACCTTGGTCATCACAGACAAAGCGAGGGCAGAGCAGCTGAAGCAGCCCCTGCCCCCACGTCAGGCAGTGAAGGAGCTGAAATGAAGCAGAAATGTTGATGTGCACTGCATTAACACTTTAAAATTTTAAAAATAGCATTTCTAGGAAAAAAAAAAAACAACCTACTATGAACCCATTTGAGGCCTTTTAAAAGACAGAAAGATATAAGAGATGGATAGCAGTAGTTACCTGCTGGATGTGGAGTGGGTGGGAGAAAAGATGCTTTTTGTTTTATGCGTTTGAATGTTTAACCTGTGTGTATGCTATTTTCCATTTTAAAAGAGAAAAAATGTAAGAAAAAAATTTTAAATCATATGAATGTAATTAGGAAGGTGATTCTGCTAAGGGGAAATTTTTAATGTACAACTTTTAAGAGTTGTAGGTGTTGTACTGTTTTAAGGTTATAAAAATAATGATTCCTTCTATAGTACTGAAAAATTATGCAAAGTCTGTTTGAAAATGCTTGGAACTCTTCTAATGAAGTTATATAAAAGATGAAACTTTGAGTGCAAGTTATAGCAGAGAAAACACTGGAGAAATATTTCTTTTTATCTACATGGAATTAAAATGGGCTTTAAAAATGCATTAGCTTCTGTATCTTATAAGACTTTGCTGGTGGCATCTACTGTGGTCCAGGTACTTATTCCCTGAACATTCAAAGTGCTCCTCCTGCACTGTGAACAGAGTGAGTGCTCTCAGTCCTAATTTTCATACAAAGAAACTGAGTCTGGAAGCGTTAGTCACCTAATTCAAAGTCCACAAGTTCAGCATCAGACCCCAAAGCCATTCACTTAGCTTGCCTTGTCTCCCTGTCTTCTTTATTTGGGAGAAAATTACAGGAAAATTAAGAAACTCATCTGGCCTTTTATTCTTGCCCTTCCTTATTTTATTTTTGCTTTCAGCAACCGACTGTGTTTTTCTAGCCTTGTTTTACGCCCTAGGAAGAGGTACATAACGGAAGGCATTATGGGAGTTGGAGGTGATGAGTGGTTTATTAGCTGAATTGTCTTAGGTGTTTCAGTAAAACAGAGAATTCACAGCTCAGTGACTTTTTTCCCTGCAGATATTGTGGATGCTTTATCAGATCCAAAGAAATTTCTTTCCATTACGGAAAAGAGAGCGGATCAAATGAGAGCTATGGGCATTGAAACTGTAAGTAGCAACAGTCAGTTAAGACAGGTAGCAGTGGCCAAGAAAAGACAGCTTGAGTGGGGGGAAGTTGTCTGGCTGATTATAAGAGAAATACCAAGTCACAAATTAATAGAACAAGTTCAAAAGTGGTTTTTGAAACTGAACTTTCATGTCAACGAAACTGTTTCAAAAGTCTATGAGGATGTGGCATATTTAATAAAATGTGACCCACTTCATTCTATAGCTTCACTCACATCCGGGGACCCTGGCCCCAGGAGAAATGACATGGATGCAACCGTAATGCTTTTAGGGTCATTTAATTATAGGATGCTTTTGTGAAACACTGAAATACCAGTTCACCTGAATCAGTGAAGAAATAAAATTGGCATTTACTATTGTTTTGTCTTATATCCAGCCTTCAATGCCGGTGTACCATTGTGGGGTTTCCCTCCTTGTCTTTAAAGTTCCCCTTACTCCTCAGTTTAGAATGGTAACGGAAATCTCTCCAGGAGCTTGGAAAAAAAACAGAAGGAATAGCCTGCTTATTACAAAGAAGCTGCATCTTCTTTCCTTGGCCTCCTCTTTTGGGTCAGGTCTGAGGAAACCATATGTTGACTCCTGAAGCAAAGATCTGTTTAGGGAGTAAAGGCTAGAACACAGAGGAGCAGCTGATGGCACAGACTGGGTTCAGTGGAAGGGAGAATGTGCAAGACACCTGACTCCTGGGTGGCGTTCATTCGGGTCCATGTGAGCATTTCTGTTCCAGAGTGACATCGCCGATGTGCCCAGCGACACCTCAAAGAACGAGAAGAAAGGGAAAGCCAACACAGCCAAAGCGAATGTGACCCCTCAGAGCAGCTCGGAGCTCAGGCCAACCACCACAGCTGCCCTGGGGGCTGGCCTGGAGGCCAAGAAAGGTAAGAGAGGCTTGTCTGGGCTCCTTATCTGTTCCAGCAGGTTTCGAAACTTTGATGCAGATATTTAGAACTGTTAATTTTGCCAGTTCATGGCAAAATTTCACGGCTCCATAAAACTCAAGAGCAGCAGATTTTCTGTGGGTTGAACAAATTTCTCAATTTCTCTGAGTGGTTAACAGAAAAGCAAGTGTTTCATCTGCTAGATTCCCTTCACCATAGTTAATGCCTCATACAATATCAGTAGACCTAGAAAGGTTGAAATATGATACTCTTTTTGTGAGAAAAAAAAAAGGGGGGCATTTACAGAGTGAGCTTAGCAAAGTCACTCCCTCTCTCCTGCAGGGACCACCATAAGCGTGGGCAGTAAGTTCAGGAACCAGCAGAATAATGATTGTTCCTGACATTCCTAGATCCCCTTTTTGCTAATTTTGCACCATGAGTAAAGATATACAGCATCCATGATTATTTATTTGTAAAATTATGAAATGGGCATCTGAAGGCCAGTTCTCTGTGGTTACCTGTAGATGTAATAAAAGAGCGTAAGGGGTAGTGTTATAAAGAATTACGTGCTCTGTGTGCTAATACAGAGCTGTACTGTAGGGAAATAGCTGTATTCATTATTTAAAGTAGATTTCCATTCTTATTGTTCAGGCATCCATTCTGATTGGATGGTCCCCATTCCATATGATAATTAAATATTTTAAATACCCTCCTTGACCATGAATCACTTACTAAACTCAGTTTTGTTCCTTTAGGAATTTCTCTTTTTCCTAGTGGTTTTCTGCTCAATAGAAATATCCCCCATTTATATGTGAATTCTGCACCTTTGGTGTAAGAAAGTCAAGTTGTCTGTGTACTTAAGTACACACAGTGCTGCAGTTTAAGGGAAGAAATGACAGGCTTTCCTTAACCGAAGCAGCATGGTAATTTAGCAGGAAACTCAGTGTGCACTGAGCTTTGTGAAACAAATTCGGAAATGAGAGGGCACAAAAGCGGCTCCAGTTGTAGTCTGCAGCTGTGTGTCTGTTCCTCCCTGGAGAGAACATGGAACAAGGTAATGATGCAGAATGTGGGCTTTCCATCCAGCACTATCTTTCTTAACATCAGCCTCTCGGACAGACAGGCAGTGGAAAATGGGAGAGTTTTTGTTTAGTTAAAGTTCTTGCGTCATGCTCACCAACACAGAAAGACATTAGTGGCCTGAAAAAGCAGTGTGACCAGGTTACAAATGAGAAATGGAATATTCCCTGCCATATCAGTAAACAAAGGATGTCACAGTCATCAGCAGTTGTAGCCTCCACTGATTGGGAGCTGGTGAGCCCTGAGGGGACTCAGGAAGGAAAGAACACCTGCCATCCAGCAGCCTTCAGACTGCAGCCACTCCCGAGGGTGAGCCCCGAGGAAACTCAGGACGTGGAAACACAGGACACTGGCCCCAGATAGCAGCGGTGCAGATCAAGGGAATGATTTCAGTGAGCCCCAGACTCCTGATCTTCCCATATATAGAGAAGTGCTGAATTTGTTAACTTGACATACCTGGTTTCTTCAAATAACAGTCATCTCTTGTCATTCAGACTACCTGTCCTTTGTTGCAAAACCCCTTAGCTCCTCCCTTCGCCTACTCGGAGCAGTTTCTCAGAGCTCTCTGAAACGCTCTCTCCCGTACTGCAGTCCTCATTTTGCCCCCCAAAAAAGCCTAACTCGCAACTCAACATGTTGTGCAGATTTTTTCAACACAAAACACAGAAGTGATCCTAGTTCTAGAAGTGTTTGTGTTCAGAACTGCGTTCATGATTGTGTTCAGAACTGTTTCACTTCTGGTCCAAATAAGATTACACAGGAAGGAGCCACTGGAAGAAGCTCCCCTTTTCCCTCCTCCCTGTGACCAGTGCCCTGAGTAAGAGGGTCTACACACTGATTCATTTTGGCCTTTTTTCAGGAGACTTGGGAGCCTCCTCTAAGGCACAGTGGTCGGTTCTTTGGGAAATGCCTTCACACCTTCAGGAACCTCACAATGAGACAGGCTTCCACACTGTGGCCAGGTGGTGTTCATCAGGGCTGACTGCTCAGAAATGAGAGGAAGGGGGTCCCTTCCAGTAAGGGCTCAGAGGAGACTCAAGGATAGGATCCTAACTGAGCTGGGCCTTGAAACGCAGGTCTGACGTGAGCAGGGAGAGAAGGTGGAGGAGCCCAGGCAAAGACCAAGGCCACACAGGAAGCAGCCGGGGCAGGAAATGGGGCAGAGCGAGTCTGATCTGGAGATGGCTTAGGACCACCCAAGGATGGAGAATGACCCCCGCGGGTTTGTAAGACGGTTGGTACAGTCTTGGTGGGAATAGTCTTTAAAAAGAGGGAATAAGTGATAAGGGCCAGTGAAGAATTAGGGTATTTATGCCTCTAATTTAACACTTACCACATTGTATTTATATTGTATATTTACTCACGTGACATTTATATAACATGATAATAACCAGAGAAAGGAGTTATTGCAGCAAGACCATACTCTCTCATCCAGTATGTCCCTGGAACCATGCCTAGTGAAGATCTAGAGTCTCTTCTCTTAGGAAGTAAATGGCTGGTGAATGAAGAAGCCATGTTAACAGCAAGGAGAGGCTGGATGAGGCTGGGTGTACTCATAGGGAGAAGCGTGGAAATCAGTTGGTGACTTGGGTGTCAGTTTTAGGGGGAAGAAGGTAACTCAGGGTCAAGCACAGGTCACAGAAAGAGGTGGTACCATTGGGTGACGCAGAGAACTCAAGAGGAAGGACAGTTTTGGGTAAGATGAGTCTTGTCCTGGACATCATCACATTCAAGCTGTTGGAGGTGCATCTGGGAAGAAGCACAACAGCAAAGCCGTGGGAGGTCAGGAGGAGGGAGATGGGAGAGGGGGGAAAGAGAGAGGACGTGAGCTGCTTAGCAAGATAGCAGGAATGGCAACAAACAAACAGAAAAGAAAGATTTGTAAGAAGAATGAGTTTGGGAAGGTAGTGTAGACAGTCCAAAGAAGGTAAGACTGCGTAATTACTGTTGAATCAGGGATGCTTGGGTGATGAGAGTGGAAACCAGGTTAGAAAAATTGATAATTGGAGACATAAAGTGGTTGCTGTGGAGAACGCTTGCATGTTGGTAGGAGCCAGTGAAGAGAAGGAGAGGGAATATGCCAGAGAGGGGTGTACAGTGAAACAGGCTCTAAGGAAGAGCCGAATCGAGAGAAAGGGAGCAGTCCCACTGTGTGAGGAAGGAAGAAAGGTGTTCTGTCTGAGCCACGAAGAAGGAGAATTGAAGAGAAGTTCTATGGCAGGAAGGAAGCGTCAGGTGACGCCCAACAGCATCTGCTGTGAATGTCTGTGAGCATGACGGGCTCTGAAGCTCTGCAGGGTTCTATTAGACACACGGCCCAATAGTAGTAACTGCACCATGCTGCTTGATGTTATTCTTTAAGCAATTGAGAAAGCTTGACTGGTTGATCTCCAAATTACAGTTTGAGAGAAGTCATTTTTAATGAGCTGTGTTGATAAAAACAAAAAACATATGTACTGAAAGTTCAACTATTCAAACTCTTTGGGGCCCAAACTTACAATTTCACCCCTACTTTCACTCCAGGGAAACCTGGAGACCTACATAGTCTGATATAGAAGCCATGGGCCGTATGTGGCTCTTTAGGCTTAAAACTAAAAACATGAGTTTCTCAGGTTGCCCTGGACAGTTCACAGATGGAACATATTCACTCTCACTGAAGTCCTGCTAGACAAGCTGCTCTGGGTATATAGATGGAGCCAGGCGTGTACCAGTTCCTGTTCTGTAGAGTGTGGTTTTTTCCCCCAACTTCTTAAACCATTTGTAGAAACTAACATTTTTACAGTGTATCTTTCTCTAAAATTAAAAAAAAGCAAAACCAGGGTTGAGGGAGGTTTGTGATTTCCTGTTATTGTTGTTGTTTAATCACTAAGTCCTCTCCAACTCTTTTGCAACCCCAGGGACTGTAGCCTGCCAGGCTCCTCTGAGATTCTCCAGCCAAGAATACTGGAGTGGGTTGCCATTTCCCTCTCGAGGGGATCTTCCAAACCCAGGGATCAAACCCATGTCTCCTGCATTGGCAGGTGGATTCTTTACACTGAACCACCTGGGAAGCCCTTGTGTTTTCATAGGGTCCTGTTAGTCAAGATTTCACTGAACCAAGACCAAAAACGGTCTCACCAGACTAGATCAGACTCTTAGTATTTGTTATATCTCTAGAGCACCTTGCATGCCTCCCAATTCTGTGTGTTCATTTTATAGAAGAGAGAAAAGAGACCCAAAGATGGGGAGCTCTTTGCAATGCCAGGATAGACCTCCCTGGCCTGCAGTAAAGCCAGGAATTAGCTTGTGATGTCAGAGATCAGAGAATAGCCCCATGATCCCTTGACATCCCTATCACAAAGTGTTAGCGATCAAAAGACTGTTTTCTCTCTGCCGTGACTCCTTACTGTCCTTACCACCCTCACCCTGGATGTACACGTCTTCTTAAAATGAGTGCAACTAAAAAACAAGACCCTAGAATTTGATACCTATCTTTCTCGAGTAGCTCATAGTTAGCCTTTGGGATTCTAATGGAAGTCTATAGAAGGCACATTCATCTTGTTTACCTAAGATGGAAGTCTGCAGTCAGACAGAATGTGTTTGGGGATTCGCCTACAAGTGTGGTTGCCATGACAACATCTAGTGAGCATCACTCCAACAACAGGATGACTTAGTGTATTACTCTAGGTGCTCATGACAGCATCCTGTTCTACAGTGACCTGATTTCATTATTTTCTATATGCTAAAGGCATTCCTGGGCTTAGTAGCATATCGCTTAAAGGCTAGAATTCAATTCAGCAGTGGAAAGGGGCTGAAAACAATGTTAAGCTGGCAATAGTGCTGGTAGTTAGTGGACTGACAGGATGCATCTTCAAATGCAGAAGTAAAAGCAACTCTAATAGATGCTGTTGTGCCTGGTCAGATCTCCTATATGGGACTGGTGCCCATCCGTCAATGGTGAGGGTTGCTCCCTAGTGTTGCCCTCAGACCATGGGAGTTCTCTTGTCTGGAAATGCCTAGAAGGTTTGGTAACACTTCTGACACCCTAACTGAGTGATCTGGGGTTACACAGGCTCTGTCTCCGTACCTCAAGGTAGAGTAACACTGGAGAGCCATTTATGCTAACAACTTGCAGGATCAGACCAAGGCTGGATTTCAGCCAGGAAGACCCCCAGGTTTCTTCCTTGACCCTGTAGTGCTCCTCTCACCCCTAGGGGGTTTCCCCTGAGAGCCCTCTGCGATAAATCATATGCACATAAACCCTCTTCTCAGTCTCTGCTTGTAGGGGACCTGACCTCAGACCAGAAGGGCTTCAGGTAAGTGTCTAGTTAATTGTCCTGTAATAGGAAACCAAGATGTTTACAGCCATGACATGTGTAAAGCTGCTTCAACGTCTTTAGATGAGATTTCAGAACTGAATTTGATATGATCAGTTATTCTTATTACACAGTAACTTTTTGTTTAATANAGGGCTTCAGGTAAGTGTCTAGTTAATTGTCCTGTAATAGGAAACCAAGATGTTTACAGCCATGACATGTGTAAAGCTGCTTCAACGTCTTTAGATGAGATTTCAGAACTGAATTTGATATGATCAGTTATTCTTATTACACAGTAACTTTTTGTTTAATATAAACAGTAACTTTGTTTCAGGTATTGAACTGATCCCTCAAGTGAGGATAGAAGATTTAAAGCAGATGAAGGTAAAATTGCTGGGTCATTTTGCCAGCACTCTTTTGTTCTGTTGGTGAAATGGATGTATTTTTGTTTCTCATTAGCTTTAATCATTGTGGTAAGAAAGTAAAGTCACTCAGTCGTGTCTGCTCTTTGCGACCCCGTGGACTGTAGCCCACCAGGCTCCTCTGTCCATGAGATTCTCCAGGCAAGAATACTGGANACCCAGAGGGATGGGGTGGGGAGAGAGGTGGGAGGGGGGTTCATGATTGGGGTGGGGGGGCGCATGTGCACCCACGGCTGATTCATGTCAATGTATGGCAAAAGCCACTACAATATTGGAAAGTAATTAGCTTCCAATTAAAATAAGTAGATTAATTTAAAAAAAAGAGAAGCTGAAACTACTCTTAACTTTGATAGAAACATATACAAATTCTACTAAAAAGCTGCACATTTATTTCCCCAAAATGTCCTGATTAAGACTGACTTTTAAGTCAGTGTATTTTAATTTTGGTACTCTTGACCTGAATGAATGAAAAACTTTCTCTTCCATAGGGTCTTATAACTTAGGAACCAAAAACATAAAATCTATGATAGTTGGTGTTTATTGTTACTATTGTTTATTGTTTTTAGCTAAATAAGCCTAGAAATAATTTCCTGGCTCCTCTATTTTGTACAGCAGGAAGCTGAGGCTTGCCACCCCATCCTTTGGTGATCAGTAATTAGGACCTTGTTCCTTTGTGAAAGGAGAAGTGATGTCTGGGAACCAGATTATCCCAAAACTTCAATCTTTGCTGGCTACTACACAGGGATAGTTTTGAGCACAGAGAGATAACTTTTCAAGGCCAGTTTTTTGTCATGTGTAGTCATGGTTATCATTTTAATTCAATATGCTAATTTTTAAAATTATCTCCAGATACATTAGGTAACTTGCAGCTCATAACCCTGAATTATGTTGGGCAAACAGATATTGTTCAGTTTCTAATAAAGAAATTGAGACCTGGAAAGATGTATATATGTTGTCCAAGGCCTCTGGGGTAATTGTGGACTGAGCTAGGACTGGAATCCAAGTCCTCTTGCTGCTCTCTCATGCTATGAATTTTTTTATTCATGCAGCTTTATTGTATCTACTTTGTACCAGCATTGGACTCTGTGCTGGCGAGAAAAGGAGACTCGTAGAGTATGTCTTATATCTGTGAATCCATCATGAATGCCCTTATGTGCACAACCCTCATTCCTGCATCCAATGCGGTTAATTAGGGCTCACCANTATGAATTTTTTTATTCATGCAGCTTTATTGTATCTACTTTGTACCAGCATTGGACTCTGTGCTGGCGAGAAAAGGAGACTCGTAGAGTATGTCTTATATCTGTGAATCCATCATGAATGCCCTTATGTGCACAACCCTCATTCCTGCATCCAATGCGGTTAATTAGGGCTCACCATACTGCCTCCTTAAGCAGTGGTCTATGCCAGCTAATTTCCAACCCTCCACGCCTCTTTTTTTTTTGTACTACACTAAAATATATAAAGAAGCAATCTTTTCCACCTGCCTTTCAGTGATATTTGCAAGAGACACAGGAATATAGCACTTCTCAGTTCAGTTCAGTCGCTCAGTCATGTCTGACTCTTTGCAACCCCGTGGACTGCAACATGCCAGGCCTCCCTGTCCATTACCAACTCTTGGAGCCTACTCAAACTCTTGTCCATCGAGCCAGTGATGCCATCCAACCATCTCATCCTCTGTCATCCCCTTCTCCTCCTGCCTTCAATCTTTCCCAGCATCAGGGTCTTTTCCAGTGAGTCAGTTCTTCACATCAGGTGGCCAAAGTATTGGAGTTTCAGCTTCAGCATCAGTCCTTCCAATGAATATTCAGGACTGACTTCCTTTAGGATTGACTGGTTGGATCTCCTTACAGTCCAAGGGACTCTCAAGAGTCTTCTCCAACACCACAGCTCAAAAGCATCAATTCTTCTCACCTTTTTTTATGGTCCAGCTCTCACATCCATACATGACTATTGGAAAAACCATCGCTTTGACTAGACGGACCTTTGTTGGCAAAGTAATGTCTCTGCTTTTTAATACACTGTCCAGGTTGGTCATAGCTTTTCTTCCAAGGAGAAAGTGTCTTTTACTTTCATGGCTGCAGTCACCATCCACAGTGATTTTGCAGCCCAAGAAAGTAAAATCTGTCACTGTTTCTGTTGTTTCTCCATTTGCTATTAAGTGATGGGACCAGATGCCATGAGCTTTTTTTTCTGAACGTTGAGCTTTAAGCCAATTTTTTTCACTCTCCTCTTTCACTTTGATCAAGAGGCTCTTCTGTTCCTCTTCAGTTTCTGCCATAAAGATGGTGTCATCTGCATATCTGAGATTATTGATATTTCTCCCGGCAATCTTGATTCCAGCTTGTGCTTCATCCAGCCTGGCATTTCTCATGATGTACTCTGCATATAAGTTAAATAAGAAGAGTGATAATATACAGCCTTGAGGCACTCCTTCCCTGATTTGGAACCAGTCTGTTCCATGTCTGGTAGCACCTCTCGAATGTTTTATTCTCGACTTACATGCATGCCTGCTGTCACTTCAGTCATGTCCACGTCTTTGTGATCCCATGAACTGTAGCTCGCCAGGCTCCTCTGTCCATGGGATTTTCCAGGCAAGAATATAGGAGCGGGTTGCCTTCCCTCCTTCAGGGGATCTTCCTGACCCAGGGACCAAACTCGTGTCTGCCTGCACCTCTTGCATTGTAGGCAGATTCTTTACCCACTGAGCCACCTAGGAAGCCCCTAGACTTGCACAGAGCCCCTTGTGTAGTTGCCCAGGAAAATTAATACCTGTGCAGATGGGCATCTTTTAAGGAAGGCTAGTGTTTTTTAGTGTTTTTCCCCCATAACAGTGCTGCTGCTGCTGCTGCTGCTGCTAAGTCGCTTCAGTCGTGTCCGACTCTGTGCGACCCCAAAGACGGCAGCCCACCAGGCTCCCCCGAAGTAGCTAAATCCATTTAAGTAAGGGTACATCAACATGTCAATCTATTCTTGGGGTAGTGTGTTAAACTTGAAGGAAAGGTTTATTGATTTAATTTCACTGGCTGTCCTCTCAGGTCACTCTGCATGTTTTCATGAGGATCAAAAAATATAAGTAGATTTGTATCTCACCATATTTTGAATTAGACAGGAAGGCCTAGCGTGCTGCAGTCCATGAGGTCACAAAAAATCAGACACAACTTGGCAACTGAACAGCAACATATTTTGAATAAGGCTTAATCAGCATTTGAAATATGATTTATATTATATTTACTTTTAATCCTAACAACCCATAATTAGGTATCACTGTACCAATTATAAAGATGGACAGACTGGGATTAAGTGGCTTGTCCCAAGACCTGAGACTGTTCACATCCTTAATCCAGTGCAGAAGCCCTGACTCTAATGTGTTTATTTCAAGAGCATATATTGGGTTGGCCAAAATTTCATTTGGGTTTTTCCATAAGCTCTTATGGAGAACCCAGATGAACTTTCTGGCCAGCCCAATACTAGGACTAGATTGGTACTGGGAGTAGGTTTACCAGCTGTTCCAACCACAAATTAAGCAAGACATTGTTACATATAATTATCTGACCTGAGATCCAGAGCAGAATAACATCATCTAGGACACCCCACTGCCCCTGTTTCTAGAGCCTATTCCAAGGACCCATCACCACCCTCCTCAACACCTTCTCCCAAAGGCATTTATCGACCTGACGGGAAGGCTAGGACCGGCTGCTCCAATACATTTCTGAAGAATTGATGTATATATGAACCGTAGAACAATTCCTGTGTTAACTCACTAGCAACATGGGGAAATTAATGAAATCTTGGTAAGGTTCAAAATCCCTTCCCCATTTATATTTTATGAAATCTTTAAAGATATTCATGAATTAGGTTCAAGGTGATTTTCTTAGGAAGAAAATCAATTTTTTTTTAATTAAGTCCCTCACTTTTGTTGCACACCTTATTTTTTTAACTAATTTATTTAGTTTAATTGGAGGCTAATTACTTTACAATATTGTAATGGTTTCGCCATGCATCGACATGAATCAGCCATGGGTGCACATGTGTCCCCATCCTGAACCCCCTCCCTCCCCACGCCATCCCTCTGGGTTGTCCCAGAGCACCAGCTTTGAGTGCCCTGCTTCATGCGTTGAACTTGCACTAGTCATCTGTTCTACATATGGTAATATACATGTTTCAATGCTGTTTTCTCAAATCCCACCCTCACCTTCTCCCACAAAGTCCAAAAGTGTGTCCTTTACGTCTGTGTCTCTTTTGCTGTCTTGCATATAGGGTCATCATTACCATCTTTCTAAGTGTCATATATATGCGTTAGTATACTGTATTGGTGTTTCTCTTTCTGACTTCACTCTGTGTAATAGTTTCAGCCACCTCATTAGGGCTGGCTCAAGTTGTGTTCTTTTTTATAGCTGAGTAATGTCCCATGGTGTATCTGTACCATAACTTCCTTATGCATTCGCCTGCTGTTGGACATCTAGGCTGCTTCCATGTCCGGGCTATTATAAACAGTGCTGCAGTGAACACTGGGGTACACGTGTCTCTTTCAATTCTGGTTTCCTCGGTGTGTATGCCCAGCAGTGGGATTTCTGGGTCATGTGGCAGTTCTATTTCCAGTTTTTCTTAAGGAATCTCCACACTGTTCTCCATAGTGGCTGTACTAGTTTGCATTCCCACCAACAGTGTAAGAGGGTTCCCTTTTCTCTGCACCCTCTCCAGCATTTATTGCTTATAGACTTTGAGATGGTGGCCATTCTGACCAGAGTAAGATGGTACCTCATTGTGGTTTTGATTTGAATTTCTCTGATAATGAGTGATGTTGAGCATCTTTTCAAGTGTTTGTTAGCCATCTGTATGTCTTCTTTGGACACACTTTAAAAAGTAAACAAAAGCAAACACGACCATGAGGGTAGCTGCATAAGCTGAATATAGTCTACCCATTCCAGACTTTAATATCTCTCATTTCTCTAAGTTTCTCAAGAGTAACACTAGGGTATCACATTAAGCATCATCTTGGAGTGAATATTACTGATGGTAATATTTTCCTCTGTGTTTAGGGGCTGAGCAGCTTAAAGAATCTGATTTCATTAAGTCCCTGGATGTGGCCAAATTATCAGGGAAAAGTAATGTTCATAGAGAAACACTTCTTTTCAAAGCCTTTCAGTCCATTTCAGTGATTAGAGGAAGCAGATGGAGAAATGTTTTAAATATCTGTAAAGCTGAAGGCCAGGGTTCCTGAACATTCTGTCTTCCTTGTGAATACATCTTGATAAGGAAGCTGGCAAAAATATTGTTAGGGATCCAGAATGAGCTGACAGCAAAACCACAATGGCAGTTCTCACTGTGCAATGATGGTGTTCAGACCTTCCCAATGTCCCTGGTGTGTAGACGCCATGCCACACGATGAATAGTTATCCTCAGCATGTGAAAGAGAAGAAATGTGGTGGCTGACCTTGCATTCTGGGCACTAGGTTGAGGAAGGGGCCGTGGACCAGTTAGATGACTCAGACTGCAGAGCAAAGGTGGACGGTGCCGGACTTCCCTGGTGGTCCAGAGGTTAAGACTGAGCACTTTCACCAAAGCGGAGCATGGGTTTCATCCCTGGTCAGGGCCCTAAGATCCCACATGGTACGGACAAAGAGGGAAAAGGAACACAAGATGGATGGGTGGAGTGCTATGGAGCCATCTATGTGCAGAGGAAAGAACTTTGGAATGACTGGTGCTGCCCAGCAGTGGGCAGGGCTGCCTTTTGAGGTAGGCATGTTCATTGGACTGCGGCTGGAGACCCCCTTTTTGGTGAGGGCTTATGGGGACACAAACTCTCGGGTTGTGTGGGAGGAAGTCTTTCCAGCTCCCAGACTCAGTTACTTCTTGATTTTCAAACCGAGACTCCACAGGTCCTGGTGAAAATTATGCCAGCCCAACGTGGGCTAAAGTTTATCAACCTCACTGCAAGTCTAACTTGTATCTACAAATTCTTCTGCAGGAACACAGTACCATGCAGAAACTACATTGCACGCAAGTTGACAAGATTGTGGCACAGTACGACAAGGAGAAACTGACTCATGAGAAAATCCTAGAAAAGGCAATGAAGAAGAAAGGGTAAAGCCTGTTGATTTCCTTCTGGAGGATTTTTGCCTTTTTATGTTTTGTCTTTTCCCACAGTTTAGCTGCCTGTTTAGGCCAAGGAGGAACTTAGTCTTAACTGTGTTTTCATCATTAAAAATGATTTCAGAAAATAAGAGACTTACTAAGCTAAAGGGAGTGACTGAAGTGGAAAGAAGAGCTTTGTTCAAGTTCTACAGATGTTGGTTAATGAACTAACAACTGTATCTTTCATGAGTTTTCCATGCAAGTACCTTTAAGGTTAATGGGGAGAGAAGGAAAGACAAATTAAAGTTGGGAAAATTCCAGAAATCATTTTGCATCACCAGGTAATAAATAATAAGGTTGATGTACTCAAGGGGGAAAAAATCCAGTTTTGATGTTTAATATTTCAAGAATCTTTAGCTTATGCCAGCAGCTAAAACTGTTGAATAAAACCTGCCATTGCATTTACCTTGAAAGAGTTTATCTAGAATTTAGCTAGGGAGATGTTTCTGTGATATTGCAAACTAACTGAATAACAGAGTAGGGAAAAACACACGCAGTGCCAGCCATGGAGAAGTGATCAGTTGGATGTTTAGAATGTGTCTCTGAGGCACTCTCCATTAATAACACGATGAAGCATTCTGACTTAGGCTATAATAAATCAGAGCATGCATGCTGAAGACAGATGCTCAGGGCCTGTTCTGGTTTTAGCAATGATACGGATATTCCAAAAGGAACAAATAATCCCTGAAATAAGCAGTAATGCTCGCTGGGCAATCGCCTAGTATATATTTCCTACTCACAATAGAGTAAGAAGCAAAAATCACCCTGTAGTGCCAAGAAATGCTATTTTTCTCCCTTGCTGGCATGTGTCAAAGACAAAAGTCTGGCTTTACAACCAAAGTAGAAGAATTGAAAATTCGCTTCAAGGCTGCGATCCTGTTTCTCAGTTCTCATCCTAAATAGTATATTATTGAATAAATGAAAAATAGCTTGAAGAACAGCAGGAACCAAAGTGGAAACTGACAACAAATCCTTTACAATGAAATCATTGTTAGGTCTGAATGGCTGTTTGTGTAGTGGTTGAATTGAGTAATCACGATACAGATATTTTGTGAGGTGTGCGTCTATTACTAGAAGAACTGAGATTGCCCATGAGCCGTGGTGTCCCAAGTGTGATGAACTAATTGTCTTCATCAGAAGGCTTTGGAGCAAAGGCCTCTGGGAGCGGGAGGATATCTCATGCTTGGCATGCATTTGTGGTTTTCCATTTTCAGGGGAAGTAATTGTCTTGAAATGAAGAAAGAAACAGAAATTAAAATTCAGACGCTGACATCAGATCACAAATCTAAGGTAAGAAAATGCCTATTTTTATAGCAACAACTTGATAATTTGTTGAAGCTGCACCCAGTTTTAATCAGAAATAACAGTAGCCTGGGACTGGTCTGGGCCCACTGGGTTAGAGAAGAGGCATTTCATGGAACACCTTTCCTTCACTGTAGACATATATACTCAAAATGTCTATGTTGTTTGCCTCAGAGGCATCAGGAAAACAATACATGGATTAAAAGGAAATGTGTAGAATATAGAATTACTTCCTTACAGAGGTGACATCGGACATATGACAGGAAGCCACCCCTCCAGAGGGTTCAGTAACTCTTATTTCAATATTTATTTTTTAGTCAATAATTTAATTTTCCATTCTAACTTTGCTGTGGAAGTTTGGGATGGGGAAAATTCCGAGCTAAGATTCTAGGAGATGAGCCCAATCACTCATATTCCCCCAGAAAACACAAGAAAATGTGCATTTAGGGGACATGAAGTGTGATTACAGACATCTTGAACCGAGCACCATGTTGCAGTCAAAAACATAAATATCTTATGATAATAGTTACAAAAGAAAAAGAGCTGTTAAAGACAAAGTTTCCAGCTATAGCTTTTGGTCTAACCAGCCAGTCTCCTCTGTCTACATGAAGCTCCATCATCCAGCGGGCAGCGCTGTCACACACCTGGGCCAGCCAGGCATTCCACACTGAAGTTCTCCGTGGTGCAGTATATTTGTGTCTGTTCTGCCTTGCAGTCTAAAGAAGTGTAAAAATCTAAAGCTGTATATTTTTGAGAGCTGTTCCCTACTATCTTTTTCCCTTCTCTTAACTAGACTGTGAGAATTAGTGACTATGAGACACTCCATGATTTTTAAACGCTTTGTGTAAATACAAAAGTAGAAACCTTGGTTACTGTATCAAGTTGCTTTTGCTGAATGACATACCACTCCAAAGTTTAGTGGCTTANCTCTTTTTCCCTTCTCTTAACTAGAATGTGTGAGAATTAGTGACTATGAGACACTCCATGATTTTTAAACGCTTTGTGTAAATACAAAAGTAGAAACCTTGGTTACTGTATCAAGTTGCTTTTGCTGAATGACACACCACTCCAAAGTTTAGTGGCTTAAGACAACTACCATGTATTAACTGACAGTTCAGTGGGCTAGAACTCAGACTCTATGCCCCTGGACAGCTCGACTTTCGGCTGGACTTGGGTGTGTCAGCGGTCCGCTGGGACTGGTGGCGTCTCTGAGGTCTCTGATAGGAAGCTGCCTGCTGGTGGTTTTTAACTGTATGACCTCTCGCTCTCCAGCAGGCTAGCACAGGCTTCTCAGAATTCCAAGAATAGAGAAGGGATAAGCACTTAGACAGCTTCCGTTTGCATCACATTTGCTACAGTCTTACAGGCTAAAGCAAGTCAGGGGTCAGCCAGACTTAACGAGCTGGAGAGATAGACTCTAGCACCTGATGGTCCATAAAACCCAGTGTGAAGAGCAGAGCTACTCTCTGCAGGGGAAGGCTGTCTACCCTAGCATTTGCTAAGATGACACAATAAGTCATGACCCAGGAATAAGAGAGCATATTGCTCTCTGTTCAGACCTGTGACCTCGTGGAAGTGAAAAGCATGAGGACATGAAGGGAGTTCTCGTTGAATCGGTAAAGGAGCCCAAGGACCAGACAAACCAGCGTGTCGGCAACTTAGGCAGTGAAATGGGTCATGGTTAAATATCTAGAGCCAAAATGNTTCAGACCTGTGACCTCGTGGAAGTGAAAAGCATGAGGACATGAAGGGAGTTCTCGTTGAATCGGTAAAGGAGCCCAAGGACCAGACAAACCAGCGTGTCGGCAACTTAGGCAGTGAAATGGGTCATGGTTAAATATCTAGAGCCAAAATGATTGCCCTGTTTTAAAAAGTGGTGACTTCCTAGTTCCTGTTGGTTAGTACATAGTTTTACAGGCTCTATAGACGTCTACTGATGGACCAAGTAAAGCAATGAGGGGCCCTGAAATGCGTGGGTAATATTGTGCTTTTAGTTCCTACCTGCTTGGGAGAATTCCAGGCGGCACCACCCTTTTCCCCACGCAGGTCAAGGAGATTGTGGCACAGCACACGAAGGAGTGGTCAGACATGATCAACACCCACAGTGCGGAGGAGCAGGAGATCCGGGACCTGCACCTCAGCCAGCAATGCGAACTGCTCAGAAAGCTGCTGATCAGCGCCCACGAGCAGCAGACCCAGCAGCTGAAACTGTCCCACGACAGGTGCGCAGCTTAGCTCCAGAGGCAGCTCCGTTTTTAAAACGACTCGTGTGTGTGTGTGTGTGTGTGTGTGTGTGTGTGTGTGTGTGCATGTACAACAACAAGTGTCCAAGTAGTAAGGAAAATCAGCTTCACATATAACACTGAGCTTTTTTGTATACTCTGTCATAGAGCTGATGTGGCAAGAGGAACTGTAAGAAACGGCCTCGACCATCAAAATGCTTCCAAGTGGTGGCAAGATATCATACTCCTACAACAAATTAAGTTACAAGTAGCATATAATACAGACTAAAAATTACCACAGACTCTGCTGCCTCCGAGTGGTTCTGGAGGCTTCACAAGATGATAGGGCCAGATTCGGCTCTTAAGAAATGATCTGGAACCTCTTAGGAAGAAAAGACACAGGAGATAAAGACCAAGCAGTTGAACTCCTAGAATGGTTGGCTCTGATGGCTCAGGGATACCTTCCTTTCCATTGTCAGGGTGTCTATAAATTTTAGAAAGGCAGGTCTGATCAAGAAATAGCAAACAGTGTCTGTTTATTTTTGCCTCTCCCCATTTCAGCACACTGAGTATCATGTTAAAGACACCGCAGATGGCGAGCTGGACTTTTTCCCCAGGCAGAAGACTGTTTATGTCAGTGATGTCTTTTTATCGCAGCTTGGTTGCGGCTTGTCCGTCTTCTTTAGGGCCAAGTGTGTGATGCTGTGGCGATCTGTTGATACACACCAGAAAGTATAAAACAGAAGCATTAAAAAAAAAAACCTTTAAACTTCTGAAATGAATTATGCAGGCACATTCCCAGATTCCAAACCTGATTATGGCATGATGCACAACCATAAGAACGTGAAGTACTTTTGCCATAGTTTCTGATTCTCTCATGAGCCAACTAAATGAGGTATGTGTGCCATGCTGAGTTTCTTGTGGGCTCAAGTACCATACCATATCCATTTTAAAGTATTCTGTTTATTTGTATAGGATTAAAAGTGCCTTTTCCCTCTTAGAAATGCTCTTGATTTAGTCCACAGAAAGGTCAGTTCATCATCTTCCCTTTGACCATTTCTACAATATCAGATTTTAGATGTCCACCCCCATTGATTTCCCTGATAGCTCAGTTGGTAAAGAATCCGCCTGCAATGCAGGAGACACCGGTTCAATTCCTGGGTCGGGAAGATCCCCTGGAGAAGGAATAGGCTACCCGCTCCAGTATTCTGGCCTGGAGAATCCCATGGACTGTACAGTCTGTGGGGTTGCAAAGAGTCAGACACGACTGAGTGACTTTCACTTCATTCAGAGATACTTTGAAGAATAAGGTACTCTCTTCTAATCTTTTATTGTAGTTGAATAAAGGAGAAAAAATTATCCCAAACAGTAGGCATTTTCCAAAAGAAAAAAAAAGTAAATGAATTCTTGCATGACGTAGGAAGTCATTTGAAGGAACCATGACCTTATGACTAACTTACCTTAAGAAACAGATCCATGGCAGGAGTATTTTTCAAAGTAACAGCAGTGCTGAAGCTTTCTGTTAAGTATCCTGTGGCCGTGTTTCTTTGTCACCATCACAGCTATTGTTCTGGGTTAAAAAAAGTCTTGCCTCCCTAATATTTGGCAACATTATTTGGTTATTGATAACTGCTTGTTGAATGAATGAGTGAAGAGATGGTCAATTTAATAACAAGTTATGAAAAATTCTGAGAGCCAGTTTCTTGGGCCCAGGAGTTTCTGTGCATATCCAGCTTCTGTGTCCCTAAGTCCTCTGACTGGAGACCTCTGTTTCAGTTTTGTCCATCGTTTTCCAGAAAGTACAAACACCACGTAACCTGCCCATTCCCGGGCAGTGCTCCAAGGAGATCACCATAGGTTCCAGAGAAGATCCTTTGTTAATACTTTCATTTTCAGATTCTAAGTGGTGTGCGTTTGTGCTCATCAATAGTCCAAAGAGATGAGTATTGTGGTACACACACCCATTCACACTCGGTGATCAGTCACCTGTAAGCTCCCTCCCCTCCCACCCCCAACCCCGTTTCCTGTGTTTATTTGAAATTATTTGTCCCCTTCATTCCCCTGGGTTGTCAGAATCACAAGACAGTTTGTGAGTGTTAGAACATCCTTTCTCTTCCAAGCAATCTGATCACGCCAAAAAACATGGGACAAAGCTGGAAAATCCTCGTGTTCTACTGACTATAAGCAGTTGTCCCTGTGCATTCTTTGATTATTCTCATGCAGTACTATTTCCATTTGTCTTATTGTATATAGGCTTGTAAACATGATTGCCTGAGATATTTGTATATGACTTGGGATTCGTAGCTTTTATTTATTCAGAATGCACCTGGCATGTTGATGACTTAACGACAGTGTCCTACTCTGGGCAGCTGTTTAGGCTCATCACGTGGTTGGGGTTACGTTAGACACGCATCGTGTCTCTTCTTCCCATCCCAGCACTGACACTTCACAGCAAGTGCCCTGCTGCCCCCAGGAGAATCATGCTTGTGGTCTGGGGCTCCTGCCCTCCTTCTCACAGAATGCAAGACAACTTCATGATCTCAATAATGAGATAAAAAGTGAACCCAGTCCTCTTGTCACATATGAAATTTGTGTTTTTTGTTTATATTTTTAATTAGAGTAAAAATCCACAATGCAAAACTTACTGTGTCAACTGTTGGTTAAGTGTGTAGCATAAGGTGTATTCACACTGTTGTAACCATCAGTCACTACCATCCAGCTCCAGGACTTTATCATCTTTCCCAACTGAAACTCTACCTACTGGACACTCACTCTCCACTCCCCTGGTGTCTTTTTCTCCCTTACAGTTTTACTGAGGCATAATGGATATACAGCTGTGTATGGTGTAGGCTGCAGAGCATACTTCTTTGGCCTACGTACATCATGAAATGATTACAATAAGTTTTATGAACTTCCATCATCTCATAGAGATACAAAATAAAAGGGAAAATATTTTTCCTTGTAATGAGAACTTGTAGGATTTACTCTCTTAACAACTTTCACGTTTGTATAACATACATCTTAGTCATGTTGTACATTACATCCCTAGTACTATTTGTCATATAATTGGAAGTTTGTTCCAGGTGGCTCAGTGGTAGAGAATCTACCTGCCAAGCAGGAGATGTGAGTTCGATCTCTGGGTCAGGAAGATCCCCTGGAGAAGGAAATGGCACCCATTCCAATACTCTTGCCTAGGAAATCCCATGGACAGAGGATCCTAGTGGGCTACAGTCCATGGGGTCACAAAGAGTCAGGATACGACATAGTGACTAAACAGGAAGTTTGTACTTTTTGACCACCTTCATCCAACTTCCCTTCCCCTCAACCCTGCCTCTGGAACCACAAATCTGATCAATTTTTTTATGAGTTTGTTTTGTTGTTTTTTTTTTTTTTTAGAGTATAATTGACCTACAAGACTGTGTTAGTTCCTGGTGTACAACATAGTGATTCGATGTCTGTACATTACAAAATGATCACTTCCTGGTTTTGTTTTTATTTTAATACACAGGGAAAGCAAAGAGATGCGAGCACACCAAGCTAAGATTTCTATGGAAAATAGCAAAGCCATCAGCCAAGATAAATCCATCAAGAATAAAGCAGAACGGGAAAGGTGAGTTGGAATGCTCACTGCAAGAATATAATAGTGACTCCAGTGTACACACACACTCACATTTGAGATATAAAAAAACCTTGTGAGCGTTGGCCTAGAATCCTGCTGTTATAACTGCTGGAAAGGTATATTATTGTTGCTATAAAATACCTTCTGATTGCTTACTACCACTAGTAAAACATATTTACATTCAATATGCTGCTGCTGCTGCTGCTGCTGCTGCTAAGTCACTTCAGTCATGTCCAACTCTGTGCGACCCCATAGAGGCCAGCCCACCAGGCTCCCCCATCCCTGGGATTCTCCAGCAAGAACACTGGAGTGGGTTGCCATTTCCTTCTCCAGTGCATGAAAGTGAAAAGTGAAAGTGAAGTCACTCAGTCGTGTCTGACTCTTAGCGACCTCACGGACTGCAGCCTACCAGGCTCTTCCATCCATGAGATTTTCCAGGCAAGAGTACTGGAGTGGGGTGCCATTGCTGTCTCCAACATTCAATATATGTGTGCTCATTTCCAAAATTGTATAAAATCTGGAATAAACAAAACTGTATAAATTATGGCGAAATATCCTTCCCACATGATGCTTAGGTCACCCTGAAAGCATCTCATTTGCTCATGTGTTAAGCCCATCCTGAATGTGTTTGCAGTCTATAGGCCTTGTACTGACCTTGACACTAGGGATTATCTCAAATCACCTCCCTCTGGTTTTCTGGTTTGTCCTTCTCTAAGAATGAGTTTTCTAGAAACAAAGACCAAGATAGGACTTTGGGTCATGTGACTTGCTGAGGAAAGACTCTTCAGCAGGGCAGAGAGGAGGAAGCAGAAGGGGGCCAGGGCAGGGGCTAAGCAAGGCTAGGATCTCAGCTAGAGTTCCTCTGCAGCCTGAACCCAGCTCTGGAGTGTAAACGACTGTGATCTGCTCCTTTGAGCCATGGGAACATAGCTCTTGTTCAGTTCAGTTCAGTTGCTCAGTCATGTCCGGCTCTTTGTGACCCCATGAATCACAGCTCGCCAGGCCTCCCTGTCCATCACCATCTCCCAGAGTTCACTCAGACTCACGCCCATCGAGTCATTGATGCCATCCNAAGACAGCAAACAACCTACGTGTCTGAGTGAATGGTTAAAGAAAGCTTGAGATGTATATGCAATGAAATATTTATCCATAAGAAGAAGAAAATACTGCTATTTGGGACAACATGGATCTCTGAGAACATTATGCTGAGTGAAATATATCAGAGAAAGAAAAATACTACCTATTTGTGCACCCTAAAAAAGGCCACATTCATATAAACAGGGGAGATTGGTGATTGCCAAGGTTTAGGTAGGGGTAGGGAAATGGGGAGATGTTAGTTAAAAGGTACAAACTTGCAGTTATAAGATTAATAAGCCTTAGGGATCTAACTTCAGCATGGTGACTGTTTTTCACAATACAGTATTCCATACTTCAAAGTTGCTGAGAGAATAGATCTTAAAATGATATTTACAGTGAAAATTGTAGCCTAGCTATATATATATTTTTTTAATGAAAATTAATGAGCAAGATGCTCAAAGAGGGCATAAAATTAGAGAAATAAACTGAACCCAAAGATCTCAGATGGGAAGAAATAAAAGTTTAAGAAGCAAAAGTATTGAAATAGAAAACAAAATTCAGTGGAGAGTAGCACCAGAAGCTTGTTATTTGGAAAAAGAATAACTAAGTGAACCTCCAGCTAGGTCAAGAAGAAGGAGAAAATTGCCTGATCAAGAAGAAGGAGAAAATTCGAATGAGTAGTATTAGACATGAAAAGAGAGATAACTGAAGATACTGAAGTAAATATTTTTGAAAACCAAGACAATAACCAAGACTACAGATGAATCTGAAAATGCAAATGAAATGGACAGTTGCTTAAAAAAACTAAAATATACAAACTGGCTGTAAAAGAAAGAGAAAACCTGAATAGACCTAGAACTATTACAAAAACTCAAGCAGTTATAGGCCTATTCAGGCTTGAAAAGCACTCCACCTCACCAGTAATCTGGGAAATGTGAGTCACAGCAACAGCATGATGCGATTTCAGAAAGCCAACCAGCTTACAAAAAAGGAAATGTCTGATAGTAACAAGAGTGGACAAAGAAATGGAGAGAGGGAGCACCCAGATACCGTGGATGGGACTGCAAATTGGGACAAGTACTGTGGAATAAAGATGAAGCTGTTCATTCCCTACCGACCTGCACGCCTAGGTTTACCCCCTGCAGAAACCTTTGCTCATATACACAAGAAGATATGTCCTACACTTTATTTATTAACCAACAGACAGACAGTGTGCCAAGCATTGCAAGACTCTATGCACCAGACCATTGTGCATGGTTGGCAAATAAAAACATACTCGTTATTAAAGGCAAAATGAAATATTGTAGTCAAAATTTTCCATAAATGGAAAAATCCATACAGCTGGTGAAAATAATGGACTTATTTGAAACATGGTTATATCTCTAAATCATAAATCTAAGTGACAAGTTATCAAAAGAAACACAGAATATGTTAGCAGGTTAATTCGGAAGCCATACAAAATTATTTACATATATATATTGGACATGAGTTTGAGTCAACTCCGGGAGTTGGTGATGGACAGGGAGGCCTGGCGTGCTGCGATTCCTGGGGTCACAAAGAGTAGAGGTTGTTGTGTGTATGTGTGATACAAGGATGTATATATGTATGCATGTATGGTAGNATGAGATGGCTGGATGGCATCACCGATCTGAGGGACATGAGTTTGAGTCACCTCCGGGAGTTGGTGATGGACAGGGAGGCCTGGCGTGCTGCGATTCCTGGGGTCACAAAGAGTAGAGGTTGTTGTGTGTATGTGTGATACAAGGATGTATATATGTATGCATGTATGGTAGAGGTGATTTGTATGCATATGAAAGTTTAAGAAACATTTGTGTGTATTACATATGGATACATCTATATGTAATAAAAATATGAAAACACAGATTTGTTGTTCAGTCACCCACTTGTGTTTGACTCTTTGTGACCCCATGGACTGCAGCACGCCAGGCCTCCCTGTTCCTCACGATCTCCCAAAGTTTGCCCAAGTTCATGTCCCTTGCATCGGTGATACCATCCAGCCATCTCATCATCTGTTGCCTTCTTCTCCTGCCCTCAATCTTTCCCAGCATCAGGGACTTTTCTAATGAGTTCATCTCAGGTGACCAAAATAATGGAGCTTCAGCATCAGTCCTTCCAAAGATTATTCGGGTTAATTTCCCATAAGATTGACTGGTTTGATCTCCTTGCTGTCCAAGGAATCTTCTCCAGCACCACAGTTCGCAGGCATCAATTCTTTGGTGTTCTGCCTTCTTTACGGTCCAGCTCTCACAACCGTAACTGACCACTGGGAAGACCATAGCCTTGACTAAACAGACCTTTATCAGTGGAGTATTGTCTCTGCTTTTTAACACACCGTCTAGGTTTGTCATAGCTTTCCTGCCAAGAAGCAGTTGACTGTCTTCTGATTTTATGACTGCAGTCACCATCCTTAGTGATTTTAGAGCCCAAGAAGAGGAAATCTGTCAGTTTCCACTTTCCCCCCTTCTATTTGGTATGAAGTAATGGGCTGGATGCCATGATCTTGGTTTTTTAATATATAGCTTTAAGCCAGCTCTTTTACTCTCCTCCTTCACCCTCATCAAGAAGCTCTTTAGTTCCTCTTTGCTTTGCCATTAGAGTGGTATCGTCTGCATACCTGAGGCTGTTGATGTCTCTTCGGCCTATCTTGATTGATGGGAACACCAAAATTCAGAAAGTGGTTACCTCTGGAGAGAGAGAAAGAGGGGAAATGGAGTCTAGAAAAATACAAAGGGGGCTTTGTTTATATTTGCAACACTTTTATTTCCTTTAAAAATATGAGACAAGGGTGGTAAAACATATTAATATTGGCTAGTCTGAGTGATGGATACACAGATGTTTTGTGTCTTTTTCTCTGTACATTGTATATTTCAGAATTCCTCAAAGCATTAGAAAAAGGAAGTGTAATCTCATCCAAATAATTAAATGAAGTATGACTTTTTCTTATTTAATAGCAATTAATTCCATCCAGTGACATACCAACTGTTGTTTGTACCTCTGCTTTTAGGAGAGTCAGGGAGTTAAATAGCAGCAACACTAAAAAGTTTCTGGAAGAAAGAAAGCGAGTAAGTATCATAATTTTCTTAGCACTTTTCCTTTGAAAAAACTAAATAGTAGCTCATGCTTAGATTTCAGATTTCTAGCTAATTTGCTTAATTTGATTTTTCCGTATGCTAAATATTCTAACTTCTCCCTAAAAGCTAATCTCTCACTAAAATCTTTAAGGTAATTATTTGGAACCACTTTATACAGTAAATGAAGCCAAATTTTAATCATGCACAGATACTCTTTTCTTTTCTAAGATTTTGGCAGCAACTAGCTTACCAGTAAAAATTATGGGGTTTAAATTCTCCCAGTTTTCAGGCTATTTTCTTTCTTCTTTTTTTCTTTGTTTTATTTTTTTTATATCCTTCTCTTAAACTGTAAACTACCAACCCTCATCCATAAGTTTTAAGGTTACAACCCAAAGTTGATCAGAAGTGTTTTGTTTTGCTTTGCAGCTCGCCATGAAGCAGTCCAAAGAAATGGATCAGTTGAAAAAAGTCCAGCTTGAGCACCTCGAATTCCTAGAGAAACAGAATGAGCAGGTATTTCACTTAAAAAGCGTAAAAAGATGTAGGCAGCCAGCCAGCTTCAGGAGGCAAATGCCGGGCCCACAGTCACCCTTCTGCTGAAGCCAGTAGCCTCCGTAGTGACATAGAAACGTGGCTGGAAAAATGTGGTGCCATTCCTGTACTTTCCCCTTTTCATCCAAAAAGAACAGAAAGTACTTTTTTTGAAATGGGAGAGGAATGTGGCTGTGGAGAAAAAACGAATCAAAATTTGCTTAGATGATGGGGATTTTAAAAAGGACATTCCTAAGAGGAGCAGAAAACAGAAGATAAGTCATTTCTCCTTTTTTATGTGAAGTTATATCACTTGTACCCTAGAGACAAGTAATATTGTATTTAAAAGCCAACGAGAAACCACCTATTTCCAACCTCACTCAATCTAAAAATGAAATTCTAAAACCTTCTCAGGACTTACAAGCCAAACCTAATTGCATGAACCACCATAATTCTACAAACCACTGAATGTGAGTGGATACCATACTGATAGTGTTAAACACTAAATTAAAATATACACAAATAAAAAGAAGTCTCCAAAATCCAACTATTCAGGAGCTGTCAGGCATATACCAACATCAAGATGAATGTGTATTTGCCTCAAACGGAGTTCAGATAGTTGGGCTACAGCCCACTGGCCATCCACAGTCTCATTTCAGTTGGATGGAAATACCTCTAGCTTCTATGGCAGTGGAATAAAAATCTCAGTCTATCTCAGTCCAAATACACCTCTTCAGGTGTAGTTGGTTTGGAAGTTATTATTTCTACGTAATTTACTCCAGCCAAGAAGCTGTAAAGTTCTGCTGAATTCACATATAAAGTAATCCTATTTAAGGTATTTTTTTTAAAGAGTAAATGGCTTCCATTGAAGAAAATGTAACTGGAAATTAGACTAAAAAGTACCTTTGAGAAAGTAAAACGGTAAAATCAGGGTTGGTTTGTTTTTTTGTCCTGCAGTTGAGTAACAAATAAATCCAACTTCTGGTTTCATATCCTTTACTTTTTGGTTGATAGAAGTTTTATTCATCAGCATTCTTCTAAGTTATGTTTCCCATTTCTTTTCCAGCGAAATGCTTCTATTCATGAATAGTCCACAGATCTCCAAGGTGGACAATAAGTGTTTATTGTCCCACAGGTCCCACTCATTTGACCGGTCCCTAGATACAGCACCTTCTAGTACAAGTTACCTAACGTTTTTTGCTCTCAAAGCCATTTCTCAGAAAGTGTTTCTGGAGGGTGAGGGGAATGGATAAGGGAATAGCTGCTATTTCCAAACATTAGAATCCTCTTCAGTGACTCAGTACTGGGTGGGGATAAAGATGCCTTAAGGAAGGCACAGTGAAGGTAAGCTACCGCTCTGTCAGTTAACTAAATTAAGAAACTACTTAGAAATCACTGTGTTGCTTAGCAACAAGTTTGACTAAAGAATACAAATGTGCTAAAAATTGCTCCTTATTACAATAGTGGTATATATCAGAGCTAGAGAATACCTAGTGTTTTTAGTTTCAGAGCTAAAGTACACAATTTAAAAATCACGTTGTCCTTTCATCCTAATACACGTGTAACTCAAATCACACCAGAAATTTTACATTGAAATACTGGATTATAACAGTATTGATTGGATCCTATTGGGAGGATAGCGACTTCTTGTTTCTGAAATTCATCTAATGCCTTCCAAGGGGTGGCCTACCACCCACACCTGATACTTTGAGTCATAGAAGCTTAGGAAAGAGTAGAAGAAGGCTTGAGATTTGGTGAAGATGTAATGAGATTCCATTGAAAGAAATTCAAGGTATATTGATGCTTCCAGCAAGTGTGGAATTTGGACTTGAATGTCTGTGTTAAGCTTTGCTTTATAAATATGGCCCATTCTGTAACAAATTCAATCCCAGATATTTTGGAGGAGGGGATTTACAGATTGAATACCTCTCAATTCAGTTACTACGTGTGGTTCAACACTGTCTTGGCACAGTGCAAAAGATGCTGCAGCTGTTTCTTCTCTCATATTAGGCGAGGTCTGGAAACATTTAGAGAGCTCCCCCTGTAAACCTATTTGGTGGCTGAATGGTTAAGAATCCGCCTGTGATGTAGGAGACCCAGGTTCGATCCCTGGGTCAGGAAGATCCTCTGGAGAAGGGCATGGCAACCCACTCCAGTATTTTTGCCTGGGGAATCCCATGACAGAGGAGCTTGGTGTCCATTGGGGTCACAAAGAGACACGGCTGAAGCAACTCAATTCAAAATATCATTGACAGGAAACAGTTTCCTGTCTCCAGACAATCCCAAACTTGTTTAACAATCTCCCAAACTGCTATTAAGCCCCAAGACATTTTTTGCTGGTCATTTCTGAGCCAAAAGCAAATTAAATTTAACATTCTGCAATAATATCTCCCTTTAAGGTTTCTTATTGCTTTCCTATAACCCTTATCCTATACATGTTCCTAGTTGCCCCAAAGCAAAGCCTGGAATCATCTACTTCATTAGTTAGACAGTGCTGAGGCGCTGGCAGAAACAACTCAAGTTTCAGCCTCTCTGGGTCCTGATTCTGGATCCTAACCTCCTATGTCATTTCTAATGACTTTGCCTGCTTGGTTGGCAAGTATTCATTTAAAACTCCAAAGGATGGGGATTTTTTTTCCCCCTACTATTGCCCAGAGACCTCCCAGCCATACATGAGCTCATCTGTCTTGACATGCGCCATTTCAGACATGAAATGCTCCATTGCCGTCATGCGCAAGTTTTAAAAGTTGGTTTTGTCATCAGTCCTGTCATTTAATGGGGAGGGGTGAGGGTCTCACCCCATGAGAGAGCTGCAGTCGGGGCCGAGAGGCATTGGTCGCTTTTGTCCTTTTGTTTCTGTTGAGATCAGCCTGGGGTAAGTTTGTCGCTGATGGTTCTGTACGTGTTTTATCCTTAGCCTTTTGCTTTTCTGTATATGGTTTTGCATTCATTTTTCAAGTTCACTTCAGTATTCATTTATTTTCTTTGTTTTGTATGTATGACTCAATTTTGACATTACTATTTTTGTACAAACAGCTTTTGAAATCCTGTCATGCAGTGTCCCAAACTCAAGGTAGGACTGAAAATTCTGATAAGCAAGATATCGCCTTCCTGCTCAACTGCGCTCGTATTCTCGCTGCTTTGATCATTCACATCTGCTCTTGACTAGTTAAGATCGCAAGGGTTTGATTGAAAAGTTTGACTATTTGATGCTTGGATTTCTGATGTACAATTCAAACTGAAATGCCCAGCGTCTTGAAAGAATTATTTCTGATGGCATTTTAGCATCCTTTCCAGTTGCAGACCTAGAAATCTCATGCTGATGAAGACACACCCAGTCACTGGAAAAAGTGATATACGGTGGTCCTTTGGATCGATCACAGCTGAAACTGGGTCACAGAGTCAGATCTTTCACAAACATTAATTTTTAAAGCACCCAGTAAAAGTTGATTGGTGGTTTTTGGTAACAGAGAGTTATGGTCTGCATGCAAACACATTATACAGCATCATTGTACAATGACTCTTGTCATGCTTTCTGTTAGAACCAGTCCACCAGGAAACCTAATCACCCCTGATAAATGTGGTAACCATATAATTTATCATTCAAACAGAATAGCTTTGAAAGTGAAAGGGGACGTTGTTCATAATAGCCAGGACCATAGGCATGAATTGGAACCGTCCTGACAAGCGATCATGAGTGGTCACCCTGCTCGTATGAGAACCTGGCTCTTGGAATCCTCCTGTACTGTTAATATGATCCTTCTCTCTACAACATGTTCGATATTGTCCTTCATGCTAGAGAGAAAGAAGCAGAGGGATCCTTTATTACTATTTACTGAGCATAAAATATTTAATTTCCAGTGCTGATAATATTTCACTGTCATCTCTTATAAATACTGTTTGTGTCATAGTTTCATGTTCGTGTATTTTCTCCATTTCTTCATTTTTCTATTAGAGCATTAGTATGTTTCAGGCATTAAAAAAAAAGATCTGGGGAGTGGGAGCCATCCATCCCAAATGTAAGCAGAAAGTTACTATCTTTGGTGTTTTTATATCCATCCTCACCAAAATGGAATTTAAAGCCACAGTCTAAAAATAACAATAAGCAGGAGATCACTCTGTGGTCTGTGGGTTAAACTAATTTCATAGCCGAACTTCATTTGGTACATTTTGATGCTCATAGTATGATCTGCAGAGTTGACTAAATCCTCCCACTGACCTTCCATTTAGTTGGAATGCCTAAGTCAACACGAATAGTAACATCGGAGCTCATCAGGGTCCTCCTCCAAGTTATATCTTTATATATCCATGTTTCCATTTTAAAATGTCCTTTATTTCAAAGTGATGTGTCACTGAAAGAGGACAGGAATGCTTTATTTTTTCTCCAAAAGATACATGCCTTGGGTTCAAGAAAAAGCACATGGTTGGAAAGTAAAGCTTAAAATGAAACAATTGATTTTTCCCTATATTGCCATCAGTGACTTGTCACCAGAACCTGTCCCCATCAGACACCTTTCCACTGGTTGTCTTCTTGACAGCCTTAATTCATGAGGTTCAATTCACTGTAGCTTACTTCCTGGGGTGGACTGTAAAAGCTGAATTGCTCCAGAGAAGTGAGAGCCCGTAAGGAGATTTTTTTTTGGACAGTAGCCTTCCAAGAACGCTACGTATGCGAGTAACGTTCTGCCCGCAGCATACTCCAACCAATCTAACGTGATCAGCTTCCACCCAAGCTTTCCCATCCACGAGATTCTTAGACTGTCACTTTTAATTAAATTTTAGGCTATTTGGGGAGTAAGTTGTACATAAGCAATGCTTATTCTAAAAGTGATCAAATTAGCTACACACCATCAAGGCATGTCAGTCTGTGGAAACTAAATCAAGCAGTTAGAAATGACGTAATCTACAAGTGACAGGTGTCGCTTCTTTTCCGGTTGTTTTCCTGGTACTGTGTGGACCGTTCCTTCTCAGACTTTAACACGCATAAAAATTCCCTGGGGATCTTACTAAAATGCAGACTCTGGGCCAGTAGGGCGGGGGTGGAGTCCAAGATTCTGCATTTCTCTCAAGATCCCAGGCAATGCTGATGCTGCTGGTCTGTGGACCACACTTTAAAGTAGCCAGGACACAGTGACAAGCATCAAATTCAAGGGAAAAGAGAGGTGGGGTTTCGCTGCATGTCTTCAGGAGAGGATTTCAACACGTAAGGTCTTGTTTCTGATGTTACAGGCGAAGGAGATACAGCAGATGGTGAAATTGGAAGCCGAGATGGACCGCAGACCAGCAACAGTTGTTTGAAACTCCAGGACACAGACTGAAACCACAGAACCACCACATCCAAGAGCACTCCCCAGCTGCTGAACACAAATTCCATGGAGGAAAGCTGATGTCTTCTGCGTTTCCTTCCCATGTAGACAAAAGGTCACCTGAAACCACAGAGACTGACTTCTCTTAAACATTCTGAATACTAAATTTCCTTGGCCAACCAAAAGTAGTTACACGTCCCCCCAAATTGCAACTCCAGTAAGTCAGAGTTTACCTGTTGATCATACCACTTCAACATGTTTGCCAGAAAATATCATCACAAGTAGATGAGCTTGGTGTTAAAAACTCTGCTTTGTGATGCGTTAAGACATGTTTGAGCAGCAGGAAAAGTAATACATTAGCCATGTCATAGCAAGCACACGTGCTGGGGTGGGGGAGGGAACTGTCTACAGATTAATAGCAGCAGTGGCGATCTGCTAGACAACTCACTGGGGGGATTTTTCTACATCTGAGTTACCTCATCAGTAAGTGCCATGTCTCCACCATGCCATACGAAGCTAACTTCCTATAACAGTCATGGAAATGGTTAGAACAACAGAAAAATAGAACTGTGTCCTTGTGCCAAAACCCGCTGCGCTCACAAGGAGAACTCTCAGGCACGTTTAAGAAGCTGACATCTGACATTGCTTCCTAGGAATTGCTTCTGCTGACCCTAGATTACTACAGCTCACTCTTACACCATGAAGATTGTGGAGTGGTTATTGGCAACCGTTTATAAATGTGACCATGTAAAAAGTATTTATGCTCCTAATTCACACTGTCAGAGAGCAAAATCATGTTAAGTATTGCCACATGACAAGATTAGTGAACAAGAATACTAGAACTATGTTTGCATGATACACAACCACCAATTATGACTAATCCGTACACAGTTAACCTAATGCAAATAAATACTGGTTAAGTAACTGTATGGCACAGAATATAATTTGACTCTCCAGACTTTTAGCATAATGAAAAAGTCTATATATATGTGTATATGAACTATGTGGGCATTCTTGATACTTCAAGTTCTAGTTTCAAAAAAAAATACATAACTAATTTAATTTTACACAAAAAATATTTATGCAGATTTTCAGAATTTCATATCAGGAAATAATCTTTTTATGTCTGTTAAATATCAACAATTTGCTGCAGTGTTAATCTGCATGGTCGTTAAGCCTGTTGTAGTTGTATTGCAGACAGTGCATGGAAAAGTCCCTCCTGGGATGGAGCTGTGCCCCAACGCCCAGAGGAGCGCATGGAAACTGCACTCGAGAACTAATCCGATCACTGATTTAGGGCACCAACCACCAACCGGATTGTTGTATATGCTTGTACAGATTGATTCTGTGTGTTCCTCTGAGTAAAACAGAGAATTCTATTGCCATCAATATTGAAATTAAACTTCCAACTTCTCTAATAAAAAAGTGAAAACACATCCAACATCAGTCAGAGTGTTTGCTCGTCAGGATACCTTCGCGTGTACTTTTTCTGTTTCCTAAATAATCTCTTCGTTGTTCTTAGAGGGGGTTTTATGCCTGCCCCAACACATTTTTCTCCTGACATAAAAAGACTATGTGACTGGTTGACTCCCAATGTAAAGTACTTGTTTTTCCTTTTGCTCACATTTGTCCTTTGAACTGGCTTCTTTTGAAACTCTCTGGTCACAGATTTCCTTGTTTGTAAGACAGTAGAGTTTGAGTAAATATATTTCCACACTAACATCTCATGAAAAATTATGGCTCTTATTATGGTACAACTGGATGGCCAGTTTTGAAAGATTTCAGATGGCTCTCTCTCACCAAATCCAATAGCTCCCTCTCAGCACTCAGCTGAGCTCACAATTCTGTAGCCCTTGACTGAATTCATCGCTCACCCCTCTCTGCTCTGCTCCTGAAAGATTACTCCTGCTTTTCTGATCATTTCTTCTCTGGCTTTTCATCCTCCTACACTGCCATAAATATTTCCATCTTCCAGCTTAAATCCAGAGCCAGTTTTCTCTCTAACCAGCTTTACTTTCATTATTTGAGATATCTTACTCCCAGAAGAGGACTTCCCAGGTGGTGCCAGTGGTAAAGAACCCGTGCAGGGGATGTACCTAAGAGATGCTGGTTCAGTGTTGAAGTGGGAAGATCCCTTGGAGAAGGGGACAGCAACCCACTCCAGTATTCTTGCCTGGAGAATCCCATGGACTGAGGAGCCTGGTGGGTTATAGTCCACGGGGTTGCCAAGAGTCAGACACAACTGAAATGACTTAGCAGCCACACATGCGCTCCTGGAAGAATCCACAGTAAGAAGATTAACCATGTACACACAGTTCAAGTACAACAAAAAGATGGGTTTACTTTCAATTGTAAGCTCATGTTGCACTCAGATCCTACATTCTCATTTACTATAAAGGACAACAAGTCTTGGCAGTTACCGTTACTCAGTCTCTTCAAACTTAAAAAGACAAACACTTATTTCAGAGGTATATTCAATTACTCAGTCTCCCAGTTAGAGTTCCCTCCCCTTAAGGAAGTCTCCCTGCTTCTCTTCCAAGATGGCTTCTGGGTACAAATGGAAGCTTGTGTTCCTCCTGGGAGTGGGGAGGAGCATCTGGAGGACCACCCTACTGTGTGGTCCTGACTGCCCTGGACCTCAGTCCTGCAAGGTGGATCCTTTCATTCTAGTGTCTCAGGGCCTCTGCTCAAATGAGTTTTCACCCTGGACTCAGTTTTTCTCCAGTTTTCTTGTGGGACACACAGAAAGTCTGGATTTGGGAGCAGGCAGAAGACAGAGGTCCTAGCTCAGATCACCCGTGCAGATGCCTCCTCTGGCCGTTTGTTAGCTGCTAGTGCCATGTTNTTGACCATCTGGTGATGTCCACGTGTAGAGTCTTTTCTTGTGTTGTTGGAAGAGGGTGTTTGCTATGACTGGTGCATTCTCTTTGCTGGGGAGCAGCCATGAAGAGATATCCCATGTCCAAGGTAAGAGAAACCCAAGTAAGACGGTAGATGTTGTGAGATGGCGTCAAAGGGCAGACACACTGAAACCATAGTCACAGAAAACTAGCCAATCTGATCACACAGACCACAGCTTGTCTAACTCAATGAAACTAAGCCATGCTGTGTGGGGCCACCCAAGACGGGCGGGTCATGGTGGAGAAGTCTGACAGAATGTGGTTCACTGGAGAAGGGAATGGCAAATATTCTTGCTTTGAGAACCCCATGAACAGTATGAAAAGGTAAAAAGATAGGATACTGAAAGAGGAACTCCTCAGGTCAGTAGATGCCCAATATGCTACTGGAGATCAGTGGAGAAATAACTTCAGAAAGAATGAAGAGATGGAGTCAAAGCAAAAACAACACCCAGTTGTGGATGTGACTGGTGACAGAAGCAAGGTCCGATGCTGTAAAGAGCAATATTGCATAGGAACCTGGAATGTTAGCTCCATGAATCAAGGCAAATTGGAAGTGGTCAAATAGGAGATGGCAAGAGTGAACATTGACATTCTAGGAATCAGCGAACTAAGATGGACTGGAATGGGAGAATTTAACTCGGATGACCACTATATCTACCACTGTGGACAGGAATCCCTTAGAAGAAGTGGAGTAGCCATCATAGTCAATAAAAGAATCTGAAATGCAGTACTAGGGTGCAATCTCAAAAATGACAGAATGATCTCTGTTCATTTCCAAGGCAAACCATTCAATATCAAGGTCATCCTAGTCTATGCCCTGACCAGTAACGCTGAAGAAGCTGAAGTTGAATGGTTCTATGAAGACCTACAAGACCTTTTAGAGCTAACACCCCCAAAAAGATGTCCTTTTCATTATAGGGCACTAGAATGCAAAAGTAGGAAGTCAAGAAATACCTGGAGTAACAGGAAAATTTGGCCTTGGAGTACAGAATGAAGCAGGGCAAAGGCACAGAATGCACTGGTCATCTGCATATCTAATCCTTAAAACAACCTCCAAAAATGCTACCTCTAAAGCTTCCTTCATTCTCTCAAGCAAGAACTCATCTGCCTTTCTAAATGTATCCATTTATATTTTTAAAAGTTATTTAAGCATATGACTGTTCCACCAGCTCAGACTAGTTTCTTTTCAGAATAAACAAATAATTTTGTTTATTTGCTTTGCAAAGAACAAGTAGTCAACTATCAAATGACCATTTAAGTGGTTTTCTGTGACATAGAATGTGTGGCCTCTTATGCAGTGTCTTTGAATGAAATGCTAAAGTCAACTTATTTCCTAATTTCAAGAAAAACAATTTTCCTCAATTCTTATTGTTAGTATCTTTTCAAAACAACAGAACTATCATAATGGCTAACAGGCAGTATGATTCCATCAGGTGTGATTGTGAAAAGGGAAAACTGAATTATTTTAATTTTGAGGCGTCTCTGATTCTCTCAGAGATGGCTCATTCCAAGCCCTCAGTAGCTTCTCTTTTGTCATCACATGTGAAAGTTTAGTAGAAGACCACTCTTCTCTACAACTTCCCCTCGATGCTTAGCATTTAACAGAATCCTAAGCACAACTTTAGTAACTGCATCTTTAATGTCATCATAAATCCTCAGTAGTGCCTCTGGGATGAATTTTTATGAGCCATCTTCTTTAATAACGTACCATGTAAAACGTTCTGCTCCATAGGTTAGAATAATGCAAAAATATTAGGAAGGGAGTGGGGAAATGTTAAAAATAGCAGCATCATTGCTTTTACATTAAGAGAAAAAAATAGGTGGTAGCACTTTACTCAATAAACAAAGCAATGAATGCCTCTTCCTCGCCTCTCCTCTCGTTACGTCCTTGGAAATTCCGGGTGAGAAATTGTCTCCAAGCTACTTCATCCTGGAACTTCCTGAGTCTTTGAAGTCTCCACCAAGATAAGATTTGGACACTTTTTACTCACAACATGACCCAATAACTTTAGGTGAGTCAAATGTACTAAAAGCATAACAAGGGACATTAAAAAAAAAAAAAAAAGACCCTTGGCTGTGAACTTTGACATCATATCACTTGAATGATGAAATGTTACACTGGTTCATCAAAATACAATTTATATATTTAATTTTCTCACACATTTTTACATTCTACCTTTTGTTTTTCCTTAGGAAAAACTTGGTGTTTGTGCTAGAGTGTGGGGCTCCTACTGCCGCATGTTGACCTCTGTAGACAACAATGCTATATCATGAATTTGTCTCTACCTAGACTACCACACAGATGGTTGTAGTGAACACATCCTCAGCATTGAACTAACTGTATTCATTGATCAAATGTTTATTAGGAGCCCCCATAGTCCTCTGTACTCTCAGCTTGTTTTTAACTAGTAATATATATACTATTATTTTTAATTATCTGTAACTGCAGTTTTAGGCCGTACCAGTATGACAGATAGATGGGATGCATTAATGGCCCCAATTTTTCATGCCTTCCTGTGCCCATGTCCTTTGGTAGCACCTTGCTGCACTATTTCTAGGCTTGGTCTAGTAACTTGCTTTGTCTTTGGGATGGCAGCAAACTTGACGAAGCAAAGGCACATTTTTGTTTCTTCCTTTGGATCTCTGCCACTGCCATGAGAACAAGTACAGGCTCACCCTGCTGGTGGTGGGAAGTTCAGTCATCTCTCCCAGCTTGCTAGCCAACAAGTGATGGGTGACCAGCCAAGACTCTCCCAAGCTAGTAGAACTACCCAACAAACCTACAGACTCATCAGAAATAGCACTGGGTTAGCCAAAAGTTTTGTTAGGGTTTTTACCCAATCTAGTGTGAAGGTGAAAGTTGCTCAGTCACGTCCGACTCTTTGAGATCCCACAGACTATAGTCCACCAGGCTCCCCTACCCATGGAATTCTCCAGGCAAGAATCCTGGAGTGGATTGCCATGCCCTTCTCCAGGGATCTTCCCAATCCAGGGATCGAACACAGGTCTCCCACATTGCAGGCAGAGTCTTCACTGTTTGATCTACTCAGGAATCTGCCTATTCCCAACCTAATAAATGAGTGTTATTTTCAGTCACCAAGTTTTCAGTTGGTTTATTGTGTGGCAATAGTTGATATGTTCAACTCTTAAGCATATGACGATGATAAGTGTCATCCCATGACCCCAGAGACTACACATAAAAAAAAACACGAGGTTTCTCTTCCACTGAATGACCCCAACTACTAGGTTGCCATGTTTGCTGTCTCTTGTATGTCACTGTGTCGGGGTCCACTTTTTTTTGGTAAGCTTCTGAGGGTCAGTTTGCTGATACTTTCAATTTTGCCATTGGAAAAACACCTCTTCTTCTTTTACTTCCCCTTTGTTTTTTCCTGGTGGCTCAGTGGTAAAGAATTCACCAACCAAGCAGGAGACACATTTTTGATCCAGAAGTCAGGAAGATCCCCTGGAGAAAGAAACGGCAACCCACACCAGCATTCCTGCCTGGAAAATCCCATGGACAGAGAAGCTTGGTGGGCTACAGTCCATGAGGTCACAAAAGAGTTGGACATGATTGATAGATTAAAGAAGAACAGGCTTTTTCTTTCTCGTTTTCTTTGTTGCTTGTTTTTAAACCTTTTTCTTTCCTTTGGGCTCTTTGGTAAATAAAGTTATTTCATGTAACAGCCTTAGCTACTAATAGTCATTAGCTGTTTTTAATTACTTTGTTTGAGTTATAGATCCTAAAGTTTCCAGAAAATTGGAAAACATTCAGGTAAATGGAGGATTACTCTACTACAACACTTTGTCCAATCATGTCAAATAAAAGAAAGAGGTTTTTTATTTAGTAGTCCAACCATGCAAATGTATAGTATCGGAAACCTACATGGATTTTTAAAGTAACATTTTAAAAAGAAAAATATAGAGGTATGTTGTTGTTCATTCACTAAGTCATGTCAGATTCTTTACAACCCCATGGACTGCAGCATGCCAGGATTCCGTGTCCTTCACTGTCTCCCAGAATTTGCTCAGATTCATGTCCATTGAGTCAGTGACACTATCCAACCATCTCATCCTTTGTCTTCCTCTTCTCCTTTTGCCATCAATCTTTCCCAGCATCCCAGTCTTTTCCCAGGCCTTTTCTAATGATTCAAGTTTTATATTTTAATAAGAAGTTATATTTTAATAGGAAAATGATATATACTGAAATAAAATCAAACAAGTAAAAATAGTTTATGTGACTTGAAAATCTGTTTAGATAAACATCTTCCTGCTCAACCTATGTTTCAGTGATTCTACTCCAAGAGAAATGAGTACATGTATTCACCAAAAACTATGTTCTTCACCCATAGTAGTAAAAACACTAGAAACAGTTCAAATGCACAGTGATAGGATGGATCAATAAAATATGGCATTTCCAATGCTCAAGGGAACACACAAAGTGCTTACCTTTTGATTCCTTGTATATGAAAGTCAAGAAGAGATAATCCTAATCTTGAAGGTCAGTTCCCTCTATAGGAACCTTCTGGAATGATGGGAATCGACTCTAGAACTAGTTCTTAAAGTGCACACCAAGGACCTCTTTGTGGACCAATGTGTTCCCAAGAGCCTTTCAGAGTGTCTGCCAGATCATCTTATGTCAAACCCATCTGCTGGAAACCAAACTTTCTTCATATACTTCAGTGAAAACAGCAAATCACAATGGACTGAATGAAGAAAAAGATGCCTCAGATGACTTTAGGAAATCAGACATTAGATTTGCAGTGTTAAACAATGTCACTCTTCCCACCCTTTACTTATAAAACAGTTATATTTTATTAATTATATCTTAACATATGATGGGTTTATTACTTTTGAATTTCCTGTTTCCATTTATAATATTGTAATATTGACATTTAATTCACATAAATAAAAGTTCTTTGAGTTTCTTAAAAATGTAATAGTGTAAAGGGGTCTGAGACCAAATGGTAAAGTTGAATCTTATGTTTATAGTATTTAGCAATCTCTCTCATATATTACAGGCAAATCAGGAACATTATCACCATCGTACAGATGGTGACATTATTGAATCCAGGGTCACAAAGCTACACAATGGAAGGAATAAAATACATTTATTTCCCAGTCTCCAAATTCCTCTTCCTTACTGAACCACCACCCCATAACAAAGATCATCTTTATACCTGAAAGCCATGATCACAATACCACCTGACATTTTACAATTGCAATTAACAAAGCACTGTCACAGACATAATGTCATTTAATTGTCATGGCAACCTATTAGTGTGGGTTTTATCATCTTTTCCTTCAAATGAGAAAATGATTGAGTGAGTCCCACAGCATAGTGCATAGCACAATAAAAAACAAATAATAGGCTTTCTGTTCTGGTGCTACTATAAATTAATTTATATATGCAACCACATGAGGTGTTATGGGAAAAATGCAAAGGATATTATCCCTGTCCTAGAAGGATTTATTTGTTGATAATATATCAAAATTAAACTTGATAAATCCAAGAAACCCAGTGCATTCCTAACATTAATTAGATTTAATTCAAATAATGCCAATCAAAAAAGAATTCAGCTGCATTAAAAAAATCTAAACAGGATTTTTCTTTTGAAAGTCTAGCCTACAAACTAGAAAACTACTCTACATTGGCCAAATGCAGTATGCTACCTGATTTTGGATATAAAAGCTAAGACTGCTTTTATATTTCTAAGGAGTTGGGGGAGGAAATGAAGGACAATCATTTTTGACTTGTGAAAATTACATGAAATTCAAATTTCCATGTCCATGCATAAGTTGTATTGGAAGGCAGCCATACGTGTTAATTTACGTGTGACCTGTGGCCACTCCTGTGCTACGTGCAACAGCAGTGTAAAACAGAAACTGCATACCCCACCGAGTGTACAAGAGTTACCATTGTCTCCTTGGCAGAGAGTTTGCCAGCCCTTGATCCCGCCCTTTTTGATCAGAGTAAACAAGGGAAAGGGGATGGAGGTCCCCCAGAGTGGAGGAACAGAGGGGTAAAAACCAATCTGTCTAGATTTTGGAGAAGAGAAGAAATAAAGGGCACTTGGAGCCCCTAAAGAACAGGCTTTCAGGAACCCAGGGTCCGTGCAGTAGCAGAACCTCAGGTAAGAGGGCTGCCTGACTGCTTTCCAAGCCTTTCTAGACAGAAAGGAGCAGCGTCGAGAGAAGACCGCCTTGGACCTGGAGCCCGGTCCCCGCTGGCCGAGACCAGCTGCTGAGCACCAGGAGGAGCAGTGGGCGCCTCTCCTACCCGCCAGCCCTCCCCGTGTCTCTGTTTGATCCAAAAGAAGGCCAAGATGGCAACTAAGTGATGCTGGACGTGCTGATGTGCGTTCTTCAAAGAGACCTGGGACTTCCCAGGTGGTCCAGTGGTTAAAAGTCTGCTTTGTGATGCAGGGGACGCAGCTTCCATCCCCGGTCGGGAAACTGAGATCCTACATCCCACGGAGAAACTAAGCCGATGCGCCACAACCACTCAGCCCCCGTGCCCCACAGCTAGTCTGAACACCACAGGGAAAGATCCCTCATGACCCACCTAAGACCCGAGTCAGCCAAATTAAAAAAAAAAAAAGCAGAACCTCCAACAAGAATTCGGGTGAAGTATTCTATTTGAGATGTGATCCAGGGAACATGATGAGAGCTTGGGGTGGGGGTGGACAGGCCACTAAGGCTGTAATAACAGCTCTGTTAACTGCTGTGGGCACCTGGAGCTCCACCCAGCCAGGGACTTTGAGATGGAGACCGCAGCGCTTCCCTCAGAACCGTCCCTGCAATGTGAAGACAAGGGCTACTCACCTTCAGCTTTCTCTTCTTGCTGGGTGAGAGTAGTTTATTTATTTATTTATTTTGCATTTTTACTACCTTTGTTTTTTTTTTTTTATTTATTTTAATTGGAGGCTAATTAAATAATGCAGTGGTTTTTCCGTACATTGACATGAATCAGCCACGAGTGCAAGTTTGTCCCCATCAGAACAACCCTCCACCTCCCTCCCCCCCCCATCCCTCAGGGTCATCCCAGTACACAGGCCCTGAGCACCCTGTCTCATGCATTGAACCTGGAGAGTAGTTCCTAAGGGCAATATTTCCTCACCCTTTTAGCCTGTCCTTTGTAGGCTGAACAAGTTCCACCAGCCAGAGAAAGCCCTTAGGAAAAAGCCACAGATCCCTGAGGCAGGAAAGCATGACTACCACATGTCCTAAGCTGCAGGGGATCACAGGAGAATCAGTGGGGACCCTCAAACCTTGGTGAATTTGTAGGACTGGAGGAGGGCATTCAGATTAGACATGTTTTCATTTTAAGAAATGACGAGATGGTACTTCCAGCTGCCAGAGTGTGCCACATGCCCATGTATGTGTCTTAACTTCACTTTGAGACAAAACATCCTCAACATCATGCAAAAAGATGAGTTTTGACCTTTGCTTAATGGATTAGTTAAGAAAAAGCATTAAGGTTTTGCTCTCTCTTTTCTCTTTTACCATCTGTATTCTGGTATGGAAGCTACTGCTGAGAAGCGTAAATGACAATGATAACCACGGAAGTCATGAATAACCTACAACATATTACTCTTGAATGACTAACATTGATCACCCAAACCCGAGAAAGCTAATCAGCCCTGCATCTCATCTTGAATATTTTAAAAAATAGGACAAAAAATAGGACAGGTATACATACAGGTGCTATAATAAGCACTGTATTTTGGTAATAAGAAATCTCTAGAGGCATGGGTTGTCGGGGGTGGGGGGTGTTGTTTTGTCTTATGATTTAAAAAGAACACAGAAGATGACAGTGTGAACGGTTGGAATGGAATCCAGCCAGTCTTCCAGATTTCAAAGGCTCTATAATGCAAGAGACAGCCCGTAAGTGTGCCAGGAACAGTCTCATCCATTAATCATCCCAGGCCCACGGCTTGGGCATGCCAGGTGCCGAGAGAGCCACGAGATCGTCTCAAGGACAATGTGCTTTTCTAAATTTACTTTTCAGTGTGAAAGCCTCACATTTGGGTTCACTAATATTTTGCATTTGTATGAGAAAGTGGATCTTGCACAAAGGTGGGGCAAAGCAACACAGCCCCCCTCCCCCGGCAACTGAAGCAGCAAAAGGAATCCTAGTAATCAGACTCACAAATTCACATGCCCAGGAGTTCTTAGTGATCCTCACTTAAGGCTGTTATTGAGTATATAACAGGCATTTCAAACCTAGATGGTTAAGAATGAGATGGGGTGGGGAGGGAGATGGGAGGGGGGTTCAGGTTGGGGACGAATGTGTACCTGTGGCTGATTCATGTCAGTGTATGGCAAAACCACCGCAACATGGTAAAGTAATTCGCCTCCAATTAAATAAATTAATTTTAAAAACAGAATTTGCATCTCTTTTTAAACCTGTTCTTTAACATTTCAGTTACTGAAGGTATTTCCATATCCCCAAGCTCAAGTTAAAATTCTGAGAATAATTCATGACTACTCTTTTTTTTTATCGCCTTGGTCTAATCAGTAGGTAGCGTTGGCTCTTCCTCCAAGCTGTTTCTAGACTTGGAACTACTCAGCACTACTGGAAATATCAGCCTGGTGGCAGCCACTGTCACCTCTCATTTTGACAACTGTCAGCCTCCTGTTTCATTTCCATTAACCCTTGAGGCCCCAAGCCCTTTGTCCACAATTAGCAGAGTGACCCTTTTACAAGTATAAATCAGATCATGTAATTCATCTATGTGAAATCCTCTAATTCTTCCCTCTGCCTTAAAATAAAAAACAACTTTTTTCCTCAAGACTATAATCCTTCCCTGCTATTAACCTCTGGTTGCATAACAAATCATCCCAAAACAATGCTTGAAGCTACAACAATGTTTTATTTCCCATGATTTTCAGTGAACAGCTGGGCTGTTCTTCTGCTCCATTTGGTACTGGCTGGGTCACTTGTATGGCTACGTTTAGCTGGGAAACCAACTAGGGCTGAAATGTCCGGCATGCTTTGCTCTCAAGTCTGGTGCCTCAACCGGGACGGCTGCCTCGTCCTCTCCCTCTCCACATGGTCTCTCAACACTTAGTGGCCAAGTTCAAGCTTCTTTTCTGGCATCTGAATCTCAGAGTACATCAAACGAAGCTGCCAGTATTCTTAAAGCCTAAGCCAAAACACATATCATGACTTTCACTACATTCATTGATCAAAGCAAGTCACAAGGGTAGCACAGACTCAGGGCAAAAGAAGACAGATCTGCCTCTTGATTGGAAAAAGAATATAAATGTTCGACAGTGGGAGGAATTTTTGACCACCATCTTTAGAAATGGTATTCCCAGTGTCCTCACAGCTCCTCAGTTTGGTTCAGTCACTCAGTCGTGTCCGACTCTTTGAGACCCCATGGACTGCAGCACACCAGGCCTCCCTGTCCATAACAAACTCCTGGAGCTTACACAAACTCATGTCCATCGAGTCGGTGATGCCGTCCAACCCACCTCATCCTCTGTCGTCCCCTTCTCCTCCTGCCTCCAATCCCTCCCAGCATCATAGTCTNGGAGAGAAGAGAAGGCATTTGAGGACTGGGCATTCCAACTTTTATGAGTTAGGATACTACTACTCAGACGTTAAAAAAAGATAGTATCTTGCCATTTGTGGCAACATGGATGGACCTTGAGGATACTATACTAAATGAAAGAAGTCAGACAGAGAAAGACAAATACCATATAATTTCATGCATATGTGGAAAACATAAAAAACACTATTGAACAAACAAACAAAGCAAAATAATGAACCAAGCAAAAGCAAACATACCAATATAGAGAACAGAGCAGGGGTTACCAGAAAGGGAGAAGGGGGAAAGTGGGGAAAGGGGAGCCACTGTACGATGCTGGATTGAAACTAGATTTTTAGTGATGAGCACGTGTGGGCTTCCCAGGTGACTCAGTGATAAAAAAAAATCCGCCTGCCAATGCAGGAGGCATGGGTTCAATCCCTGGGTTGGGCAGGCCCCCCGAAGAAGGAAATGGCAACCCACTCCAGTATTCTTGCCTGGGAAATTCCATGGACAGAGGATCCTGGTGGGCTACAATCCATGGGGCTGCAATGAGTCAGACATGACTTAGCAACTAAACATCAACAACAATGCTGTAGTATATATAAAAATATGATTATGCAGAAATATAATATTGTACACGTGAAAAATTATGTAATGTTTTAGACCAATGTTACCTAGATTTAAAATAAGATGAGAATAAGGACAGATGAAGAGGAAGCACAGCATGGAACTGGGCTGTAACCAGTGATTCATTAGTCAGNCCAGTATTCTTGCCTGGGAAATTCCATGGACAGAGGATCCTGGTGGGCTACAATCCATGGGGCTGCAATGAGTCAGACATGACTTAGCAACTAAACATCAACAACAATGCTGTAGTATATATAAAAATATGATTATGCAGAAATATAATATTGTACACGTGAAAAATTATGTAATGTTTTAGACCAATGTTACCTAGATTTAAAATAAGATGAGAATAAGGACAGATGAAGAGGAAGCACAGCATGGAACTGGGCTGTAACCAGTGATTCATTAGTCAGCAGGAAAGGCAGTGAAAAAAGTGCCTCTAAGAGGAGGAAAAACTCACTGCGTCAAATTCTGCTGACAGCTCAGGTGGGACCTAAGGATTTGCTGTTGGATTTGGCAACTTGAAAATCACAAATAACCCCAGGCATGAGTTAAGTTTCAACCAGAGAAGCAGAACTGGCAAGAGATATATATTAAGAGATCTATTGCAAAAATTGGTTTATGCAATTGCCGCGCTTGGCTAGGCAAGTCCAAGTTACAGGTAGGTTACCAGGTAGGACAAACTGGAATTCTTAGCCAGGCACAGAGGATCCTGGAGAGAAGAATGCACACACCTCCTCCTGAAGCCAGGCAGAACTAGGAAATATTCGCAACAATTTCTTGCTTTATCACTTTAGCTCCTCACTTCCCCCCCCCTGCTCTATAAAACAAACTAGTGTCCAAACCAGACACAATGGTTCTCTGGGACATTGAAAGTGAAAATGTTAGTTGGTCAGTCATGTCCAACTCTTTGGCACCCCATGGACTATACCCCGCCAGCCTCCTGTGTCTATGAGATTTTCCAGGCAAGAACACTCGAGTGGGCTGCCATTCCCTTCTCCAGGGGAACTTCCCAACCCAAGGATCAAACTTGGGTCTCCCACACTGCAGGCAGATTCTTTGCCATCTGAGCCACCAGGGAAGCCCTGTGGGATACGAGTCACCATATTCTCAGCCTGTCAGTTTTCCAAATAAAGTTGCTATTCTTTGTCCCAACAACTCATCTCTCAGATTTATTGACTTTTCATGAGTGAGTTCAAGCTTGGACTTGGTAACAGTTCCAGGGCTTCGGTTTCACCTTTGTGGATGGGGATATAAATGCTGGAAGCAGGGCAGTTTATCCCAGCACTTTATCCTTACATGCCTCAGTTGCCTCATGGGAATGACAATTTGACTTGAGAAATTCTCCTCTGCAGATATGTGACCCTGTGATTCTTTTGTTTTGTTTTGTTTTTTAATTGGAGGCTAATTATGTTACAATATCGTGGTAGTTTTTGCCGTACATTGACATGAATCAGCCATGGGTGTGCATGTGTCCCAGCTCCCTCTCCACGCCATCCGGAGGTTGTCCCCGAGCCCCAGCTTTGGGTGCCCTGCTTCATGCATCGAGTCTGCACTGGTCATCCGCTTCACACATGGCAATGTACGTGAGTCAGTACTGTTTTCTCAGGACGCTGTGATTCTAAACCAGCCTTTAAAACAGTTCCCTGACTCTCATTTGGTTCTCAGAATGTTCGCTTTTTAAAACTCCTTGGCCTTTGTCAAAATCACATTTAACCCCTTCTGGGCCTCTTCCTAGGACAAGGCTGAGAGAACATTTCATCTACGGAAAGAGAGAGCAACCTTAGAAAAGGCACTTGCTTTCCCCTGCCCTGATGTAGCTATGTAAAACTTTATATCCTATTTCATTCACATCTCAGAAATCTCTGTTTAGGAAATTAAAAGCCCCTCACTGTCCTCTCCCCATCCTCTAATCACCTCTACGCCTGGTGTCAGCGGAAGTCATCTCTCCAAGACAGAGCATACCATAGCACACAAGCTGAAACGCTGATCTCCTCTCTAACCATCCGTCTTCATCCACACCTGCAGCATCGGACCATCTGGGAACCTGGTAGAAAGGCACATTTTCTTGCTGCCGCCCAGACCGACTCCATCCTCTGTCCCTTTGCCCAGGTGTTCCTGATACATGCCCAAGAACCAGAGCATCGAGAATCACAGCTTCAGACCCAACAGACTTTATCCATGGGGAAAACCCTCCAGTTCTACTAACTTTTCATGCTCATATCCCTCAGCCCTGATGCTATTCCTTCTGCGTAGGAAACCTCCCCTCACAGTGCCTGCCCCTCGTTTCCTTTACACCCTTGCTGGCCATCACCTCCTCTGGGCTGAGAGGCACACATACCCTCAGCTTGCAAAGAAAACCGCACTTCAAAGACTTAATACAAAATTACAAAATGCACTACTTACATTGAGTACAAACTGTTAGATAGCTTACCTTTATTAGTTACTGACTAAATGTTAAAACATTCGTATGTTGAATATATTAGGTTTAATATATTATTAAAACGAATTTGACCCATTACTTTTTCTTTTTAAAATGTGTACCAAATTCACTAAAACAAAGAGTAAAGTGGTGTTACCAGAGGCTGGGGAATAGGAAAGTTATTTTTTTTAAGGCACAGACTTATAATTTTTAGGTAAATAAATCTTGGAGATCTAATGGAATATACAATAAAAATAGACAGCAAAGGGCTTCCTTGGTGGCTCACTGGTAAAGAATCTGTCTGACAACGCAGGAGACATGGGTTGGCTCCCTGGGTGGNAATATATTAGGTTTAATATATTATTAAAACGAATTTGACCCATTACTTTTTCTTTTTAAAATGTGTACCAAATTCACTAAAACAAAGAGTAAAGTGGTGTTACCAGAGGCTGGGGAATAGGAAAGTTATTTTTTTTAAGGCACAGACTTATAATTTTTAGGTAAATAAATCTTGGAGATCTAATGGAATATACAATAAAAATAGACAGCAAAGGGCTTCCTTGGTGGCTCACTGGTAAAGAATCTGTCTGACAACGCAGGAGACATGGGTTGGCTCCCTGGGTGGGAAGATCCCCTGGAAAAGGAAATGGCAACCCACTTCAGTATTCTTGCCTGGGAAATCCCATGGACAGAAGAATCTGGCAGGCTACAGTCCATGGGGTCACAACAGAGTCGGATATGACTTAGTGACCAAACAACACCAACAGTAGAATATAATATTGTACTATAATCATCAAACTGCAAAGAAAAGTCTTATCTATTCCCACCAAAAAAAAATAATAATAATTATGTGACATGATAGAGGTAACCATCAATACAATGGCAATCACATTGCAATATACAAATTATCAAGTTAACCTGGCGGTAACTCTTAAATTTGTACCATGTTATATGTTAAAAGCATTTAAATAAAAATAAATATACCAAAATAAATAAAATGTGGCTACCAGGATATTTAAAATTACAGTTGTGATTTGCCTTATATTCCTATCAGACAGTGCTGCAGTTGAGATTTCTACGATGATCTGAGACCATTCCTGTGGTTCTCAAAGCGTGGTCCCCTTTGACCAGAAGCATCCACATGACTCGGGGGCTGGTCAGATACACAATTACTCTGCTGCTTTCCAAGCCTACAAATGCAGCATCTCTGGGCGGGGCCCTTTCTCTCAGGGTATCTTAACAAGCCCTCAGGGTATCTGAATTCTGTGACTGTCCTGTCCAGACAGAGCTAGGAGCATACTTCACTGGTGCTTCTAAAGCCAAAGGAATAGGAATAAAATGACTGGAACCAGCAAAATCAATGTCTGCAAAGGGTTAGGTTTACTGCATTGTTAAGCAATTCAAAATACAGGTTTTCACGTTGAAAATGTTGAAAATAGATATGAATACTGAAGTAAAACCAAGCCACTGTGCCTTAGAAGAGGACTGCTCGTGGCAGGCGGGGAGAGGGGTGAGATCAATGGGCGTTCTGCCATTTTGAGTTAAAATGAAATTGAAGGACTGGGCCTTATAAGTGAGTATCTATTGAGGATGATCAGAGAAGGCAATGGCACCCCACTCCAGTACTCTTGCCTGGAAAATCCCATGGACAGAGGAGCCTGGCGGGCTGCAGTCCATGGGGTCTCGAAGAGTCGGACACGACTGAGTGACTTCCCTTCCACTTTTCACTTTCATGCACTGGAGAAGGAAATGGCAACCCACTCCAGTGTTCTTGCCTGGAGAATACCAGGGACGGGGGAGCCTGGTGGGCTGCCGTCCATGGGGTCGCACAGAGTCGGACACGACTGAAGCGACTTAGCAGCAGCAGCATTGAGTATGATTCTAAACATTTGATTCTAAAACCACACTACTTCCTTTGTGGTAGACATCTTTAACTCCATTTCACAAGCGAGGAAATTGAGGCACAGCAAGATTAATTAGCTGTCTCAAGACCACACCTGCCGGAGCTAGAGTGAATCAGGACACAGAGCCCAGGGGCCTTAAACCATTTCCTTACTGTCTTGTACAGATCTCAGACCTACCTTAGCTAGTCTGTTAAATGGGTATTTCCATGACAGTTATTCCTGACTGCTGTTGAAATCATCTGGGGACACTTAAAACCACATTCCTGCCTGGACTCTACCTCCTAGAAACTCAAAATTCACTGGCCTGCAGTGGGCGCTTGAAGAGCTCGGCAGGACACCATTTGACAGATGGTGGCGATCAGGCTGGGAGATACGGGCCGGAAGGTGTGGGCTGTGGCTAAACTGAGGTTCTGTAAGGTTAGGCTTCTCCACCTGAGATGTGTGTAAGTTCTCAAGACCACCATCTTCAATGCAGCTTCTGATACAGGAGGCCTGGGTGGGGCCTGAAGTACTGCAGTAGCGAGGGTGATGCTGCAGAGTGGAGGTGATACTACTGGCCGGTGGACCTCACTTTAGCGCCCAGCAGTGCCCTGTCTAGCCGCCCTGACCCTGGCTCCCTGCTGCTGCTGCTGCTAAGTCGCTTCAGTCCTGTCCGACTCTGTGCAACCCCACAGACGGCAGCCCACCAGGCTCCCCCATCCCTGGGATTCTCCAGGCAAGAACACTGGAGTGAGTTGCCCTTTCCTTCTCCCTAGAGAGTGTCTAGTCTCCCAGCAGGCAGGCGGTGGAGGAGCAGGCGGGATATTTTGCCCAGCTGCACACCAAGGTTAGAGATTCCTTGCGACTCCAGTCCTGATCCGGTTCCAAAGTTCAGCCTAGGGTAAAGGCAAGCGAGCAGAGTTGGAGTTCAGGAGACCTGGAGGAAGTTCAGGAGATTCCGGGAAGCTGAAAGGGAATCCACAGTGATGACCTGGAAACAGGAACCCCCGAGGGATCCTCCTCAGGTCAGCTGCCTTCTTACCTGAGCTCCGGCTCCCCCACTGGGTTTCTCACCTTCTTCCCACTCCATTCTGAATTGAGGGCAAGGGATTAGAACAGGGACCTGCAACCTTGCCCTCCTCAGGGGCCCGCAGCCTTGCTGGCATTGATGGAGGGTCCAGCCTTCCCAAAAGTGAGCATTGAGTGCTCATCACTACCCTTCCTCCCCCCGCCTTTCCACCGAATTCCTCCCGCTGCCGCTGCCGGACCTTCAACCTGGTCCCAGGTCTCTCTCCAAGGTTCCCAGAGACGGAGCTTAGACGGCCGGGAATGGAGGCTGCTCCACCCCGGCTACACTGCGGCTTTGACCTGTGCCCGGAGCCAGGGCCCTTGCTGGGTGCTTGGAGACCGAGTCCTGTTCTCAGCAGTATCACGGACAAAGATGCGGCGGGCGTGGTGCAGGCGACGCAGAGACCCACGGAGAGGAGGGGCCGCCTGGGACTCTGACAGCCGCCAGCGCTCAGGGCCCCGCAGGTCTCGGGATCAGGGCCTCGGACCTGTGCGCGGAGCAGAAAACTGGAGGAGAGCGAGCTTCGCGTTGTGGGAGGGAGAGTATTTGGGAGCTTTCTCTAAGATATGTTTGTCACACACCTCTGCGGCCACCCCTCGCCCACGCCAGCCCCGCCACCCCAGGTTCCGGCCCATCAAGTCGGGAAATGAGCCGATCCATCAGCGGCTCGGAGGACGCTGGCCTGAGGCGTGTCCCATCTGTGCACTCCACGAAGTCACCCGGGGTTAAGCATGCCATGGCGGTGCCCGGGCTCCCAACCTCGGGTGACAAGTGTTGAGGCTAGGTGCTCGCAGTGGCTTCGGTGCTTTAGGCTTGAGTGGCCCAAGGCCCGTTTGCCTTGGGATGTAACTCCAGAGACTGTGGGCGAGGCAGTGGCTACCAGCTCCCTAAGCCCTGATGTTTCCATGAAAAGAACAAAAGGGGGAGAGGAGAGAATTGGAAACACAAAGAACATCTTAGGATGGGGATTGATCTGGGCCTAGAAGGAGGTGGAAGTGTAGACGGAAGGGCAGGTGCCACGGAGGCTGCCGGGCGGGAGACAGTCCCGAGACAGATCTGCGGATCTGCCAGACAGAGGCCTGGGGAGCCCCAAGCGGGAGGGCTGAGGTGCCCACACGTTTGCTTTGACTTAAAAAGTAACCATGGAGTCGCCATGAAAAAAAAATCGGAATGTTAGTGTTATTTTTAGGGCACTATTCGGGATTTAGTGTTATACGAATTTTGGATTGAATGTCATTTTTGTTTTAAAGGGAATCTGGGGAGGGTCCTCATGGTGTTTTTCAGGTGTGGGGGTCCCCAGCGTCCACGCCTGGGCTTGTCACCGGAAAGGAGCAGCCGGCAGGTACCCGGCTCCGCGTCTAAAGGAGCCTCGGAGGAGAGGCGGCGCCGGTTTGTCCCTGGACTTTCTCCCCGAGTTGCGACCCAGGGTGGAGAAAACCCTCCGCTGCCGCCCGCCCTCCCCCACCCCAGGCTGGAACACAAAACCCTAAGCCTAATCTCACTGGCGGGGCCTCCAGCAGCTCCGGGAAGGGGTGATCTCCTCCTCCAGGCCCCAGACCTCACTTCGTACCCAGGGACGGACCCGGTCCCTTAGTCACCTTCTAGGGTCCTGTCCCCGGGCCGGGACCCCACCCACCTCCCAAGCCTCCACTCTGCCTCAGAGAAGCCGCTTCCCCCTGGGTACTTGCTTCTTGAGCTTTTCCAGCCGCGGAAGCCTCTCCTCTCAGCAGAATCTCAAAACCCGGTGCACTCCCCAGAACGGGCCAATGACCGACCGACGCGCGGCGAGGATCGCCCAGTGCCCCTGGCCCCGGGGCGCCGCGTCCGCCCGACTTGGCCTTGGAAACTTTGGCGCCGGGCCCCTCGAGGGCATCTCCACCGGTGCTGATGCCATCCTGGAGGATGAGAAAGGGGAAAAAATAAGAGCAAAGAAGAGACGCGAAGCCTCTGAGACCTGGCCTCCTGCCCCTCCTCTGTGTAGCATCCCACCCCGTCCTCGAGCCCCCCGGTTTTCCATCCGAGAGGCGAGCGGCCGCACAGCGCCGAGGGGCTCGCCGCACCCTCTCCCCGCTCCCTCGGGGTCTTCCTAGGCTCCCGGAGAGGGGAAACTCGAGAAGCTGGCGCGGCGCCGGGGAACCCTCTGCCAGCACCTCCCTTCCTCCCTTTCCTAGTCCAACTCCCTGGACCCCGACACAAAAGAGCCCGGAGGTTCGCTCCGGCAGCCGAGGCCCGCACCTGCTCAAGCCCAGCACCCGCGGGATTGATCCTTCCTCCCTGGCTTCGGAGAGCGCGTGGACCCCACCTTCGTAAGCTTTCTCCCCCGTGTCTGCACCTGGAGCAGCTGCACGAACGTCGGCGCAGTCCCTCCCGGGCTCCCGGCGCCGGCGTCTCTCCCGGGCGGAGGTCTCGGCGGACCCGGGTGCGGGCCACTGGGCGGCGGGCCGCGCGCAGCCGTGCCGTCGCTCGGGCAGAGTCAGCCAGGCCCAGCCCCGGAGCAACCCGGCCAAGGTAACGCCGCGGGCCGCAGGCTGAGTCTAGATCCGCGACGGCTTCTTGCCCGTAGGGATAAAAAGCTTTAGTAATGGAATTCCGCAGCGGGTTTTTGTTTTCCTTTCCAACTAAGGTCTCTCGTAGCAGTGAGGCACGCAGCCCTGAAAGGATCCTGGAGGAAAGGTGTGTTGGAGACAGAGAGATGAAGCCATCCCTTCCAGAAAGCGTTGTTGGTGGAGGAATCTAGACAAGGCAAACATTTTGCTGCCTAGATTCCCTTGCCAGTCGCCTTCCAATACACTGAAGACTCTTTCCTCTTTCCCGTTGTTGGCTACCAGAACATCTTGCACGGTTTCGAATCAACAGCCATAGAGACATCTTAAACTTACAGCCTCAGGACACCCCGGGCACTCCGGGCTCCAGCTCTGAATCAGCAAAGCTTCCTTCCAAGCTCAGCTCTCACCTTCTTCCACAAGGGCAGTTAATATGAATTTTCCTTCGTTCCAACACATCAAGTGAATATCAGATAAGTTTAAATAGAGAATTTAACGAGTAGTTAACTAGGAATAAGAAACCCCTGTGATACAGCATAAACTAGATTTTAAAGCATTGCATTATCTCAGAATTCAAACTACTGTAAACGAGCCACAGCTTGTCTGACCTTAAGCCTACTGGGATAGCTGTCAATATTTCTTGGAGAAAAAACTTCTTAAAGGATTTTTAACTTCTCAGTTGATTCTTGTCTTTCACAGAGAAATCCCAGGCCCTTCTGCCAGGAAAGCAGAGAAGACTGATTGTACTCAGTTGCCTAAAAATTTACATTGAAGCTAGTGGTAGCTTCATAAACAGTTTTACAAAACAGTTAAGTAATTACTGGCTCAAAAGATGAAAATCGTTTCTTTGCTCTTGAACACTGAACATTTCAGGAATAACTACCTGGCCTCACCATCTGCTTATTCAACGTGTGTTTTTTTTTTTTTTTTTTTTTTTAAGAGACTTTTGTGGCCTTCATTCTCTCATGTGTGAAGGCATTTATTCTAAATGAACTCATAAAAGGACATTTTCTAAGAACATTCCCAATGAAAAGACTATTATTTTGGTGCCTTGTCTTCTCCACCAGTTATCCTTATTGCAGAAATAGCTTTGTTTCTTTAAAATAGCTGCAGGAGAAACCAATGACAGAAAGAATGAGGGAAATTTCACCAAGATCATGCAAGCTGAGTGCTTCCAAGGGCTAAATTTAATTTTCTGATTCTTTCCATGTATTCTAGGCTTTGCCTATTTATGCACAAAATATTCTTATGTACACTTATTTTTCACTTCCTGTCTCAAAAGGGTCTTCATCCTAGGGAGGGTCTCAAAGGTTTTCTAAGACAGTGATTAAATTAAATGAAATAATTGTTCAGTGATAAGTTGGACACAAAAAAGGTTTTGGTAACTAGTAATTTTGGCTTAACAGCTGTGTGCATCTTGTCCAGTTTAGTTAAATTACCCCTGCTTCTGTTATCCATTTGTGCTTCCTTATCTCTGTGTGTGTTTGTGTGTGTGTGTGTGTCTGTGTGTGTGTGTGTCTGTGTGTGTGGTGAGAGGAAAGCATTGGTGGTGGTGGGAACTGCAGAGACAGAGGACATTTTCACATCTCACTATAAAGTAGACCAAAACATCTATAAGCCAAAACTGCAACAAAGCTTTAGCTTTCCTCTTTGATTCTACAAATACAAGTCAATTGCTTGTGCAACCAAGTACCAAGAGATACACCTAATAATTTGAATATTAATTTTATTTAGAATGTTTTATATACTCCAGTCTTTTGCCTATGGGTAAATTATCAAAGAAGTTAAATAACAGTTATGTATCAATGCTATAAAACACTGTGGATTGGGGGCCTAATTTCTTCTTTATTGCAAATGATAAACATGCAAGAATGGAGAATTACATCTCTGCACTGACTCTCATGGTTAACATATTTTCCTGCCATCCGCATTGCCCTTCTTTACCTTTTACCTTAGATCAGTTTGTCCACTTCCTTAAGATCTGCCTTCTTCAAGAGGCCTCCTTCGGTAGAACTGACCACCCGGAGATGGCTATCTTACTTTTTCTTTCCTTAAACATCTATGCACACATCATGCCAGGCAACCATATATCTTCATGTTTCTGATTTTCTTCCATCAAAATTAAAAGTTCTATACATGCAGGGGTATTTTCTTCCACATCTATGAAACAGTAGTCACTCAGTGACATGCATGAGATTCACAAAGACTGAGTCAATAAGTAAATACATGCACTGAAGAGAATCCTTTGTAGGACTTAGAGGATCTAGAAGAGATTTCATAGTCAATGCACTTGGGTGACATGTGTATTGACTGCCAGCAGCATTGATGAAAACTGACACAGCTGTCATCCCCATGAGTGTATGTGTTTATGTTAGTCTCTTACTTTCTCTCCCATTCAAGAAAAGAAGAATGGACTGGATTCTAAAAAGTTCTGTTACTATCTTCAAATAGGGCTTAAATAGTAAGTCTTTCTTCTTTATTACCTCTTTGCTAATTTTAAAGAACTAGAGATTTTGAGGATGATTAGAAAGTAATAAATGTTGGTGAAAGTTGTAGGTATAATGATCCAACTCCTATTGCAACATAAGACTCACTACAGGTAGATGGATAAGTTAATGGTATTTGTAAAGCTGTGTTTAAGATTAAACACCTAAAGGGATTTTATTTTTTAACTTTTTATTTTGTATTGTGGTGTAGCCAATTAACAATGCTGTGATAGTTTCAGGTGTACAGCAACGGGACTCAGCCACACATATAATAGTATCCTTTCTCCCCTAAACTCCCCTTCCATCCAGGCTGCCACGTAACATTGAGCAGAGTTCCATCTTCTACACAGTAGGTCCTTGTTGCTCAGCCATTTTAAATATAGCAGTGTGTACATGTCCATTCCAAGCTCCCCAACTGTAAAAGAATTTTAAATGAATTATTTTCTGAAAATGATTCTCCCAAGAAGAGGGATTAAAATTGCCTCCTGTTTTCTTTTAACTCATTCAAGTACTAGTTAACAAAGAGATCATTTATGTCAGGTATAGAAAGAAAACATTTTCCAAAGTAACTGCCATTTGACTTGTAAATCAGCTGCAACAACTTAGGATTAATGACCAGTGTTACTTCCCATCTAATATTGTATTATTAAAGCAGATAATCATAAATTAATTCAACTGCTCTTTTAACATCGTATAACTGAAAATATCTGCAATAATGTGTAAGAGAGAAAGTATTCTAACTTTTACAGATATCTTTTATACATGTATAATGGTATTTGTTTATCTTTGGATTTCCAAAGTATCAAGTATGATGCAAGCAGCGGTACTCCATTAATGTTTATAATCAAATTAATTTGTCTTTTGTTTTGAATGCTTTTATAGTCATTGTTCACTTGGCCTAAACAGACAACCCTGAGCTATTATCCTAGTTTTTTAGATAAGGAACACTAAAATCTCTATAAGGTGATAAAAAATAAATACTGAATCTTGAGTAACTGAAATCTCTTTCTTTCCTCATTTCAGTACTGGAGGGAGAGAAGGAAAGAGAAAATATAAATGCTCCATTATGTAATAGTCTCATTGCTTTCTAATTTTTGCAGTACTGCAGGGGAAAACGTGTTTACTGGCAGTTACTACCATGATACATCATTAGGCATACATAACTTTTACAGCCTCCACTCTCAACTGATAATAATTGACTTTGTATCAATCACAATTTTGCCTCAGTGATATATATATTCACATATGTAAATTTCTTGAGAAATATTTGGATGAAATATCAAATTACAGAGATAAAGATATAAAATATAGTATAAACGTAAACATTACTTCATAATTTGAATTGCTCTTGATCTAATTACTGATATAGGAATAGGTTTGAAACAATAATCGTGTAGACACTTTGTAGCAAGCCTAATGTCAGAATATTATTATATGTAAAACACCGATCTGTACCTTTCAGGAATATGAGTTAGAGACCTTAGGTTTTAGCTTGTTATTTGGTCATTGAATAAAGATGTTTTTTAATGTAAATCAACATATTTTATACTTTGGAGTCAAAGTATTATACAAGGAAAAATGAAAATGATCCCTATGATGTTCAATCATGTGCTTTTTCTATTTTAATTTTACTGACCGTATGACACTGAAGAAGGTCATTTAGTTTCTCTGAGTCTCAATTTTGGGGTCTGTACAATCATAATAAGGTGTATGCCTATCTTCCAAGGTTGTAGGGAGGATCAAATTTGGCAATGCACATGTGTAAGATGCTCTCTAGTAAGGCATTGTTATTTTGCTTATTATTCATATAATGAAATAGCCTTTAAGAAATAGGATATTTGGAGATCACTATAATTAAGACAGTGTATCTATTGCTGAAAGAGCTGATTCTGATTTATAGAGCAAAAAATTTTAAATTAAGCAAGCTACTGAAAATGTAAATATAAGAATTAACTCAGTAGTATTTGTTTTTCTGTCCCAATGAAGGCTGGAGAGTAGTATCTCTGTGTGTGTGTTTATGTAACTGTGATTGTCCTAAAAGAACCTAAATAACCCTCACAAACTTCGAGTTCACTTACATTCCTTTTGGCAGAGTAGCCACAATATAGTGAGCAAGGATGGCTGACCCCAGCGTTCCAAGTCCTCATACAATCGAAGAACAGACTCACAGAAAATAAGCCGGAATAGATACACTGCACTGACTGACGACCTCCTTTGAGGAGGCGTTAATTTAACATTAAACCCTGATCTCACTGAGAGCAGGGGAGTGAAGGGGATGTCTCCAAAATGCAGGAGCTGTTGCCATAGCATTTTCCTTCTTTCTTCCTGCCTACTCCTCCTCCCCCAAAGCAGCAACAAATGGTGCTCTGCCGCTTTCTTTCAGGAACCGGATGCATTTTCAGAAGCCAGGACTCCAGTGGTGTGATGTCTTCACCGCCGCATCACCGGTAGGGATATTGGAGAAGTCTGAGGTGCTATTAAGTTTCTCAGGACAGAATCATCTTTGCGGAAGCAACTGCGGCACAGGAAATAGGGAAAATCCGAGCCCTCCCAAGTCTCACTGGACCTCTGCAGGAGCCCAGCCACCGTCACTTCTGCAACACAGCCGAATTCTTTCAGCACTAGCAGACGAGTACGGCTCCCTCGCCGCGCGTTCCTCCCCTCCGCAGTGAACGGACTCGCATCAGCCCGCTCGGGTACCGTCCACGTCGCGGCCGCCCGCGCACCGAGCTCTCGCCCGCCTCCTGCCCCCTCTCGCGGCCCCCGCCCCTCGCTCGCCCGGCTCACTCCAGCCACCACTTAGAGGGATTCCCTCGCGGGCGGCCTCTGCAGCAGCACCCGCTAGCCTTATTCGCGACTCCGGGAGCATGGATCTCCGCAGAAGAGCCCTTCTCGGCGTGCGTGGACTTCGAGTTCTCCTGATGCTGTTCCGTGAGTAGCGTTTTGGGGACGGTCAGAGCAGGGCGCACTCTTTGCAGAGAACGGAACGGGCACCGTACGGCAGGCAGGTAGCTTAAGGTCAAAACGTGGACGTAACGTTTTGCGGGTTGGTTCTCTTTGTGGGGGTGGGGGGTTGCGGAGGGCCTTCCTCTTGGTAGCAGGGAATTCCCCAGAGAGCCACACACCTGTATGGCAACCAGACATGGTGCTCACACGGGCCTGCTTCGTGGCTTAGAGCATTGGCGAGACACCTTTGTTTTAAAAGCCTAAAATGAGGAAAAAAGGCCAGTCGGATTACAAGTCAGTAAGGCTTTAAATGTTTTCTAATTTAATTTTATTATAAATTAACAGCAGTCAAATTTGTTGCCGCTGGGGCAGAGAAACGGCCCGCAGAGCGCATGGTAGCCGGCGAGGAACTTTGTCACCCCAAAGCCTGCGGACTGTGATGTCTCTCCACCTTGAGCCCCAGAGGCGTGGGCTCGCTGAGCCCTGAACAGATAGGATTTGTTTTTTTCCGCAGATACAGTGACTCGAATCATGGCAGAACAAGAAGTGGAAAATCTCTCAGGCCTTTCCACTAACCCTGAAAAAGATATATTTGTGGTGCGGGAAAATGGGACGACGTGTCTCATGGCAGAGTTTGCAGCCAAATTTATTGTCCCTTATGATGTGTGGGCCAGCAATTACGTGGATGTAAGGCACTTTTTCCCTCCCGGCTTGTTCCTAGGGCTCCAGGGGCGAAGGGCACCCTCCCTCAAGACCCCGTGAAGACCTGGGTCGCCCGCCTTCCCCCCTAAGCCCTGCAGGCTGCTCCTGAATGCTGCATGGGGGTTCGGGCTTGTAACGCCTTCTGCTCGCCCCACCTGCTTGGAAAGTAACCCCCCCCCCCTCCGCTCCCCTAACGGCCGGCCGGGTCTGCACGCAGAGCATCTAACCGCATGTTCCCGGACCTGGGAGCGCGTGTGAAGGAGCGCCCAGGCGCGCCAGACCCGGAGTTTGGACCCGTCGCCCTTTACAGCCCCCACGGGGCCCCGCACGCTGAGGGGGTGCGGGGCGTCTGTGTTCCCAGCTGATCACGGAGCAAGCGGATATCTCATTGACCCGGGGAGCCGAGGTGAAGGGCCACTGTGGCCACGACGAGTCGGAGCTGCAGGTGTTCTGGGTGGATCGCGCGTACGCACTCAAAATGCTGTTTCTAAAGGTAACTGCGAGCGAGGCTGACGGAGCCCCTGCAGACTCCGGCTGCGGGTGGGTAGGGGCCGCCCCTCTGTCTCCTCGGGACCCTCTCTGCGCCGGCGGTTCACGCGCACTTCCTCCACTCGGCAGGAAAGTCACAACACGTCCAAGGGACCCGAGGCAACGTGGAAGCTGAGCAAAGTCCAGTTTGTCTACGACTCCTCAGAGAAGACCCACTTTAAAGCCGCAGTCAGTGGTGAGTAGAGGTCAGCAGGGCTGGAGAGGGACCCTGGAGAAAAGCAGACGCTGCTGGGATCACAGGTGTGGAAGCGGAATTCCTTAGGGTTTTGGAAACGCCCCAGACTGGCTCTCGGGATGGAAGAAGGGAGCACGCCTGAATACTCTGGCTTTCAGGCCTGGGAGATGCACCGCAAACTTGGGACCTGAAGGCCTTCGCCCTTCGCCTGACTCAGGATGAGACGCTTCCTGAGGGCCTGTCTGCCCGGGGCTGCCTCAGGATGGTTTTCTCAAGATTTGTGCTTTAGAGTAAAGTGGAGAAGGACTAAGGCTGTATTTTTATTTATTTCTGCCTTATCCCCCACTTTAAAAAATTCTTATGCGCTAAAACACCAAAGGGGCAGTTATGACTTTCATTTTGAGTCAGAATTTGATGGTCTTTCAGATCTTTCGGCCCATGGCTCAGGCCTCACCTCATCTTTAGTGGACTGCAGACACCCCAGAGTGGATTCTGAACTGTGTCCTAAATGTATTACTTTTTTCATGCCCATCACTACAACAGTTCACCCAGATCCTCCAAAAATATCATGGCAAGGAACATCCAAGCTCCAAATAATAATGTTGGCATCTTCAGGCACCATCCAAGATCACACTGAAATTTATATATTTATTTTGTAGATTATCTGATCTACTAATAATGAAGCCATCCATCACCTGGGCACCTGAGTTAGGGCAAGATTTTTATTCAATATATATAAAAATACATATATCCTCTCTTCCATTTCACCCCTTATCAATCCAGTAAAAAGGACAGTTTCATCTCTTTATCAAAGTTTATGTTCAAATATTTCCCACAGTTAAATTACACTGAAGAAAGACAAATCTTAATCCTGGGAAGAAGAGAAGGGAGGGTGGCAGTCTTCCAGAAATTATGTATCTGTACAGGGGCATCAGCCCAGAGCACTAGCAGCCACCATGCTTTGCTGAGAAAGATATTTTTTATTTTGCAGAGCAGTGTGAGATGTAGAAAACCAAGTCACTGTTCTTTGAGTATTTTAGGAATCTCTGTTAGATTTTATTATAAAGGGTTGGAGGTTTAGGTATCACTCTCTGCTTCCAAAAAAGAATTTCCAGATTACTGTTTAAGGAGCCCATGCTCATGAAAGGAGGGGGGCATTCACATTTGCAGAGTCTTAGCCAGAGTAACAGGGCATGTCAGCTACTGGGCTAAGAGGCAAGAGCCAGCTGTCTGGATCACCACAAGGAAGATTCTGCTAGCCACAGGCACCTGACCATTGCTTTGGACCCTTCCTGCAGCTGGGAAGCACACAGCCAACTCGCATCACCTCTCTGCCTTGGTCACCCCAGCCGGGAAGTCCTATGAATGTCAAGCTCAGCAGACCATCTCACTAGCCTCCAGCGACCCACAGAAGACAGTCACCATGATCCTGTCCGCGGTCCACATCCAGCCCTTTGACATCATCTCTGACTTTGTCTTCAGTGAAGGTAGGTGGGTGGGGAGTCGGAGGAAGGAAAGAAACCGTGGGTGACTCAGGCTGGAGATGGAAGGTGACCTGTAGGGCACCAGACTGCTACCCTTGGGTTGTCTCTAGGGTAGCATGGCCCTGCCTCCCTCTGCGACGCTTCTTAAAGACTACAGGAAGCCGACTGAAAAAATGGCTCTTCCTGCTCTTTCTTTCTCCTTCAAGTCCCTCTTTTCCTCTCTCCTTCTCCCTCTGTTCCTTTTCTCCTCCCTCCCAATTTCCCTTATTTTTTCCATTGTTTTCTTTGTCTCCTCCTTTGGCAGAAGAGGAGACTGGATAGGAAGACAGTCAGTTGGAAAAACGCCTAGAATTTTATGCAAGTTTCCCAAGGAAAAAGCAGCTGAAAATTCCAAGCAGTTATCTAGAGAGCTGTGGATTGGAGAAAGGTCTTTGCTTGTGTGGGTCTCAGTATCTTCATGGTCTCTAGACACATCCAGCCCTAGGTTCTACCACTGTAAATCTAAATTTCGTGTGACCAAAATGCAAGAAGGGTGTGTGTGTGTGTGTGTGTGTGTGTGCACATACGCAGGTTGCACAGAGAGACTCATGAAGATGTGCCTCTGTTCAGTGTTCATATTTACAGGGAGGGACACCAGAGACGCCCCAAGGAGGGAAGGGTCCCTGATCTTCTCCCTCTGAGGAGTGCAAAAAGCTGCTTCTCAGTCTGTTCCAGCCCTGAAAGGAGATCAGGCAGGATCTAGCAGAGGCCTGTTTAGAAGATCCACATTCTCTTGGTTTTCTGCATCCCAGCAGAAGTAGGGGAGCTCACATTCTGCAGTTTGTCCAAACCTAGCAACAGTTTACACTGGACAAGCAGAGGGAAAGCGAATTCCTCTAGTCCTTTGTTTTCTCTCTCTGCGTTGTCTAGAAGGGGCTTCCCAGGTAGGTCAGGGTAAAGAATCCACCTGCCAATGCAGAAGACTCAGGTTCGATCCCTGGGTCTGGAAGATGCCCTGGAGAAGGAAATGGCAACCTATACCAGTATTGCCTGGGAAATTCCGTGGACAGAGGAGGCTGGCGGGCAATAGCCCAGGGGGTCACAAAGGAGTTGGACACGACTGAGTGACTAAGGAGCAACAGCTCTCTAGAGGAGGTTGTTAGAGACAGTTTGATATTCTCATTTATTCTTTGTGGTTAAAAAATGAGATTTTGGTTGCTTTATGGATGCTTACCTTTGGGCTGGGGATCCCCACGTGAATGCCACCATTTAAATGTGTAGAATATTGGGGAATCCCCCTCTGGTCACACGCAAATCATTAAAGAATTCCCAAGGTGTCCAGCTTTCATCAGCTACCCCTCTCAAAGTACACAGAATAGAATCCCTCCCCACAAGATTATTCAGAAGGCACTTGGGAATTCCTCAGTTAAACTCTCCTTGAGGGAAAGGTCTCCTTCTTTCTCGTCTTCATATTTTTTAGCACCTAATACAGTGCTTGGCACATTGCAGGTGCCCTGTGAACTTCGGCTGAATTGACATTCAGCTGTGGACTCAGTTAACGTGTGCATTGCCTGTGCTTAGTCGCTCAGTCGTGTCCGACTCTCTGTGGCTCCCTGGACTGCAGCCCGCCAGGCTCCTCTGTCCATGGGGCTTCTCCAGGCAAGAGCACTGGAGTGAGGTGCCGTGCCCTCCTCCAGGGGAGCTTCCCACCCAGGGACTGAACCTGCGTCTCTAGAGTCCCATGCTTTGGCAGGCAGGTTCTTTACCACCAGTGCCACCTGGGAAGCCCCAGGCTCAACTAATAGAGAGCTGCAAATGCTTCAGTGCTAAACAAATCAGAATTTAATAGATTCAGAACAGCAGTGCCGCACTCACCTGCTATGTGGAGTATGGGCTATTCCATCTTAATGTGTTTTCTACAAAATTCAAACTGAATGTCAAGATGTTAGCACTCAAAAATACTGTTGGTAATGAAGGTATTTATAAAATGGAAGTGTCTTTCTTAAACTCCAAATATTAAATATAATGAAAAGTAACTGGACTTAATTGGTGACCAGGAATTCGTTTTGAAAATATTGGATCACGGAGTCCCCAGAGTGCCTGCAGCAGACGCTTTTGAGTTTACGTGTGTACTTTCAGTAGGGCCTAATTGCTCTTTGTGTTTCCCTGGCCTGCTGTTTTTAGGCACTTCTTCACTTCTTTGTACCACTGGTCTATAATTGCTGCTTTTACTGTTTCCTTACATCTCACCCCAACCCATTATGGGTTATTTCTAAATTGTTGCTTATAGTCATTTACGACTGGAGAAATCAGATCTCACGGATGTTAAAACTGTGTACAAAATAAGAGTAAATGGGTACCAAATAAGGATCAGGGCTACTTTCCTAACAATCAGTGATTATTTTAGCATAGACTTAATGATCTCTGTGGACAAAAAGCAATGTTAGTCCAGTTCCAGGGTCTAAATGGATAGTCTTAGAGAGTTTGTAAAGACGTGTAACTTCCTAAATGCAGATGTATTCAGCGCAGGCAAACTGGACTTGTCTCACCAAGGCTTTTCTGGGTAATGATTAGGGTGTTGCGTCCTGTATGGTGCCTTGGGGCTCAGGCCTTGACGTTCCTGGGAGGAGGCAGGCCTCGGGTCAGTCACTCATTGGATCTGGGTGCTTTTGTGTGGCTGGGCTGCTTTTGTTCCCGGCTCCTCCTGTCTGTGCCTCTCAGCACCTGCCCCCAGTATGTTCTGTAAGAGGTCATTTTACTTGTTTTAGTGGAATCTGAAAGATTGCTTTCGGAGTGCCTTTTCAGAACCCGGCACTTGGCTCCCACTCCCCAGAAGAGAAGGGGACTCTGGCTGTCTGGCTGGTGCCCGTGCGGGTGTGAGTGGGGGCTGCCTGTGTTCCAGGGGGTTCTGGTCACAGGTCTGACACCCCCCGCAGGGCTGTCTACAGGGCTTCTGGCGTGTGCATGCACGGTCCGCCGCATGAGGGCGTCGGGTGAGAAGTCCGTTCCCTGACGCCCGACCTAGGCTCCCACCCGCCTCCTTCATAGATTCTGAGAAAAACGAGGATGGCTCAGTGAAACGGGTTAGTGGACACGCACACAGCACTCACAGAGCCGTTCAAGTGGGGCTGACATCTTTATCACACAGATCCCTTTAGGACGTGGAACTTGGCTGCTGTACTGATCCCGGGTGTGTCTCGTAGCCCCGCCGGCGCCGTCTCCACTGTGCGCAGCTCTGGCGATCTTTTATCCGCGGTCTGGAGGCGGGGCCCACGACCCCCGGGTGATGCTGCTGGTCCACAGCAAACTAACTGTAGGCGCCCCGGCGGCGGGGGGTTTTGAGCTGATTCGGGAAAATGGTATGAAGATAAGGGGCAGTAACATGCAAGCTTCCCGAGGGGCACTTGGGCACCGTTGTGTGGGGAAAGCCCCCCACAGCAATGGGACCATCCCGAGGAAGGTCTCTGGGGGCCGCTATCCTGGTGATGGGGAGGGGGTGTGAGGGGGGCTTGGTGTCTGGGTGATGTCTCCTGACAGCATGGGGAGGGGTCCTGGGGTCGTAGAGCTCGGGGGCAACAGAGCTCAGGGCTTTATCTGTCTCTTCAGTGGGTAAGAGCTGTTGGGTGAAGTTTGTATCCAAAGCAGATAGGCCCTAAATGACTAGACATTCAGGCCGTTTTGTTTAGATGGTTTTTTAGATATTTGCATGTTTAGCTGTTTAGACGTTTTTTTTTTTTTTTTTTTAGACGGTTTTTTAAAATAAGTGAATGTGTCAAAATTTGAGTTTGGCACAGATGGGCTTTTGAGTTAATGGGTCTCAGCCTGCAGTGCAAACTTAACCCACCAAGGGGCCAATTTATACAGGCTGGCTTCTTTCTATAAAACACACACTTGGTGTGGCGAGTTCAGGGCAGCTCGTGTGTCCCCGCTGTGTGGGGGCCCTTGTCTTTCCCCAGTTCCTTCCTGGTGGTGGGGCCCTTGGAGGTTCAGGAGACTTCTGTGATGGGGTTGGCGCCTCCCCGGGAGGGGGCAGAGCAGACTGAGTGTTTCAGTGGCTTGAGTTAAAGGCAGCTCTCATGCGTAATGACAAAAGAAATGTAACGGGACAAGGTGCCTCTGTGCCCCTTTGTGAAACGTTCAGGTTTAATGGGCATTTATGTCGCCACATACACACTGCTGCTGTTCAGTTGCTAAGTTGTGTCTGACTCTTTGCAACACCGTGGAGGTAGTCCACCAGGCTCCTCTGTCCATGGGATTTCCCAGACAAGAATACTGGAGCGGGTTGCCATTTCCGGGGCCTCCTTAATTCTCAAGGGGAGACACAGACAGCGAGATCTGTGAAGGATGGACTGAGGCCCCTGTTTAAGTGGAGAAACTGAGGCTCAGGGAGGTGAAGTAACCAACCAGGGCTGTGCTCTGGTGGCTGCCAGCACTGTGACTGGAACCTGTCTTTGGGTATCAGATCTGGTACTCTTAGCATCTTCAAGTTTCTCAGCTGCTCTCTCTGGAAACTGTATCAGACATGTGAAAGCAGGGGCCACCTCCAGAAAGGTGGTCGGGTGCCCGGAATTCCTGAGCTCTTTATCATTGTTGCCAGCAGTGTGATTGGGAGATACCACTCTATCTGCACTTTACCCAGAACTCTGGGAAAAGCAATCTGTGTTTTATTGAAAATGAATGTACGCCACCCCCAGCAGAGTGCCCCGAGGCTGGCTGCTGTGCTGTAGACCAGGGAGGGGTGTGTTGGTGCTGATACAGAGCACTGTATATGCCCGTGGTTGACTTGGGGCCTCCCACCCAGGAAAATAGTGCCTGGGTAACTGAGCCTTCTCAGGGCCTCCTGGAGAAGCATCCAGAGAGAGACAGTCCTGTTATTAACACTGCAGAGAGCTGTGTCCAGGGCTGGAATACAGAGACCCAGTGCAGGGCCGTGTCGCCAGCCAGTCACAGAAAACTGCGTTCTTGCTACTGTCCTGAAGCCTAGTGTTTTAGCTGGGGCTCCCCAAGAAACAATGCTCTGTAAGGATGTAAGGGCAGGTAGCTACCTACCCTTTGGTAGGCTTGTGTGTGTGTGTGTGTGTGTGTGAAGTCGCTCAGTCGTGTCTGACTCTTTGCGACCCCGTGGACTGTAGCCTGCCAGGCTCCTCTGTCCATGGGATTCTCCAGGCAAGAATACTGGAGCGGGTTGCCATTTCCTTCTCCAGGGGATCTTCCCAACCCAGGGATTGAACCCAGGTCTCATGTATTGCAAGCAGATGCTTTATCCTCTGAGCCACCAGGGAAGCCAGGGTTAGTTAGGGTTAGAAACACCTAACCCTATTTGGATGTTTCTAAAAAGCATTGCTCAGGGAGTGGAAAAGTGAGGTGGGAAAGCTAGCAGCTAGTGCAGGTGTGTCGGAGAAGGCAATGGCACCCCACTCCAGCACTCTTGCCTGGAAAATCCCATGGGTGGAGGAGCCTGGTAGGCTGCAGTCCATGGGGTCGCTAAGAGTCGGACAGGACTGAGCGACTTCACTTTCAATTTTCACTTTCATGCACTGGAGAAGGAAATGGCAACCCACTCCAGTGTTCTTGCCTGGAGAATCCCAGGGACGGGGGAGCCTGGTGGGCTGCCATCTATGGGGTCGCACAGAGTTGGACACGACTGAAGTGACTTAGCAGCAGCAGCAGTGCAGGTGTATAGGTGAGCAGGTCGCCCTGGTGAGCACTGGGGCTCACCCTGATGGAGACCCTGGGAAAGACCGTGAGTTGCCTGTCAACAGCCATCCGCCTCTGATGGCTCTCTGCGCCGTCTAACCTGCCCTGGAGTTAGAGTCCATGGGAATGGGTGGGAATGGTGACTGCCAAGGGCCTAAGACCCTGTGCATGTGTGCTGCGCCTCGTTCTGTGGTGTAGGAGCCCTCCCTGTCCTGGTGGATCCCACAGGTAGTGGGAAAGAGTTTATACAGCTCTTCCTGTGCACGCTGTTCCTGGCACACAGCAGCTTCCATCATTTAACCGCTTTTCGTATTTACTGTTGTGCTTCCATCTTGCTTATCTCCAGCCAAAGATCTCCAAAGCCCACTCATCTTAGCACGTTTTCAGTACACAAAATACATTTCGCTGAAGTTACAGGAGCCAGCCCAGAGGAAATACGGAAAGAGGAGCAAGCCCGTTCCTTTTGCTGCCCCGTCAGATGGCAGGGCACACACAGCCAGTGTCCCTGCCCACTTTCTGCAGCGAGAGGGCCCCGCGACACCAGCAGGGCCGAGCAGTTTGCTTGCCCGTCTCCACGCTGCCTGTTTGGAGATAGTGAAGAGTTCTTACACTTTTGCGCATCTCAGGGAATAAGGACAGCTTTAAAATGTTGTGGTCATCAGACAAAACAGAGTAAGGCTCACATCTGGAAGAACACCCTAGGATGCATCAAGATTGCAATGGTGGCGCCAGGACTGCGGTCGAGGGCACCAACCTGGCGCCTGGCGGCTGCCCATCACACGACTTCCATCTGATCTATGTCTGGTTCTTTCCAATGAGTGCTCTGGTGGTTGCTTTTTTCCAGTCACAGACCCTGGGCCTCTGTTTTGTGTTCTCTAGAACCGTGAGCACAACCAAGGTTGAGGTGTGAGGGAGCCCAAAAGCTGTGGAGGCAGACAGAGAGTCAGGGGTCTCTGAGCGCCCAAGGCTGGACGCTGAGCTGGGCTAAGCCAAGGGATGCTTTTCTCCCAGGCAGGGGTCAAGGGCAGCCATCCTCCGTGGTTATATAACCTGTGGGTTAACTCATCAGTTTACTGCACAGGATCTTAACCCTGGTGTCCACAGCGTTTGTGGATAGAGTTCACGGCGGGGTCTGTAAATTTCAAAGGGAAACATTTCCGTCTTTATTTTCCCTGATTTCTAATTAATATTTAACATTTCCTTTGATTATAAATAAAGGTAACAACCCACAGTAGTATTAGTCATACCCATGACTTTGTCACTAGCAGAAATCATAGACATTTTCTTTCCACATTTTGTGCAGATCTTGCAAAGTAACAATTACGCTTCTCACTGCTTTGCAATCAAAGCCAGCCTACATGTGTGCTAATAAATACATGTATAACTGTCCCTTGAATTATTTTAAAATACTCTAATAGCTGATTTCAGTGTAGTCCATTTTCTGTGTAATCTTATGTTTTTCATTTTATGCATTTATAAGCGTTTTTCTGAGACGGGAAGATGGTTTCATCACACTGATACCAAAAAGAGGATAACTCTGCTTTAGTGGGTCATGACCAGCACTATTCTATTTATTTTTAATTGTACTCGCGGCTACTATTTGTCACAGTGATGTAGTAAGGATACACAGCTGGATCACCAGGGAAGAAGGCACAGTGGCTTCCGGAGGAACCCGTGTACAGGTTTCCTCGTGGTGCAGCGTGCAGACTCTAGGGCGCCCAGACTTCGCTGGTTGCAGCTCACAGGCTTCAGTGGTTGCAGCATGCAGACTCTAGGGCGCCCAGACTTCGCTGGTTGCGGCTCACAGGCTTTAGTTGCCTGAGGGATGTGGAATCTTCCCAGAGCAGAGACTGAACCCAGTGTTCCTTGCCTTGCAAAGTGGGTCCTTATCTGCTGTACCACCAGGGAAGTCCTGGATCTTTTAATAACCTAGGCTAGGAACCCAATAACTTGAATGTTGTCCTATTTCATTGATAAGTTTTTATTTTACACTGTATAGAAATATTAAGGGGTTAAATCTTAGAGTTGGTTGGGAAATACTGTTTCTGAAGAAAATATCTCCCTAAAGTTTCTTGGAGAAATCTTTTTTCTGGGGGGGGGGGTGGTGGATATAATTGCTTTACAATATTGTGCTAGTTTCTGTTGTACAACAGTGTGAATCAGCTATGTAGTATATACATATCTCCTCCCTTTTTCTGAGAAATCTTTTCATCTCTATCTGCCTTTTGGTTTTCTTAAGCGGACTTAATTTATCATAATTCAGAATATTTTGGTAGGAATTGATCATAATTCAGGATCTTTTGGTAGGAGCTCATTGCCTTTTTCTTTCACATTTCAGAGCATAAATGCCCAGTGGATGAGCGGGAGCAGCTGGAGGAAACCTTGCCGCTGATTTTGGGGCTCATCTTGGGCCTCGTCATTGTGGTCACGCTGGTGATTTACCACATCCATCACAAAATGACTGCCAACCAGGTCCAGATCCCTAGGGACCGGTCCCAATATAAGCACATGGGCTAGAGGCGGCTGGGCAGACAGCCCCCAGCTGCCGCACCCCCGGCCCTGGCTGGATCAGGCAGAGAAACAACAGCACTTTGCACCTGCACATGGGATACACCAACATAGCTCCAGTCAAACAGACTTGGGTACGCAAGGCTTGCTTGGCCTGCACCATGCTTACACAGGGATGGGGGGACTCGTTTGGATTCATGGGGTGAATGACACAGCCTTTCCAGGCTGAGAGGTAGGAGGGGTGGGGTCAGCCAGCTGTCATGCTCGTGGTGGCTTGGCATTGATGCTCCAAGGAGCAATGCATACAACTCGGAAGAATATCTGGCTCTGAAGTGTAAGGACTGGAACCACAGTTCTTTTGGAAAGACACCCCTTAAGGTTCAAGAGGAACATTGGATGCTCTGCTCCCTTGAACACAGAGGGCTTATCCTATACTATCGTCAGTGCACACAAAATACAGCCTCACGCTCCCTGCAGCAAGACCCCTGAACGTGATCCATGCTTCTGGCTGGCATTCTGCATGTCTTGTGATTGTCTCGGGAATGTTTCACTGCTCCCTGCACCCAGCGAATTCACAGCACAAGAACTTGTTTAACGTAACTATGCAGAGTTGTTTGGACTTTATGTCAGGTCCAGGTATGAGGACCTGAAGAATCAATCCATATGAGCTTGTCTCTCAAAATGAATTAAAATACACTACTGTCTAGTATTTGGCTGCTTTCTTGAAACAAGTCAACAGAACTAAAAATGGCCTGTGTGGCATCCACAGGAGAGAGGGGGATGATGAAGATGGGCTTTTCATTCCTGAAAGAGGAAAAGCCAAGAAAGAAAGAGCAAGGAAAGAATAGCGGGGATGGGGGAGTTGGCTTTTCCAGGTGAAAACCATGGATTTGTTTTGGCAAATATAAGGAGGTTTAATGATGGCACCTCTTCCCTTGATCCTACCTAAAAGGCCGAGAAGTGATAATAATGGCACCTCTTGAATGGCTGGTCTGAAATAGTTTCTGATGTTTCTTGATATTAAGTCTGGCATTTCATTTTGTATTAAAAAGCTGGACTGAACATAGTAGTTTGGACTGAATTTTGAGATAAAATGTAACCTACTGAATTCCTTAGAGAAAGGTACATAGTTTGGATTTCATCCACCTCCTAAAAAATCATTGTTCAGTTCTGAGCTAGAACAGTGAGATCCTCTCCTCTGGTGTTAGGGTGGGGATCCATCAAGCCCCACAGAAAACCACCCCCGCACAAGAGGCAGCTTGTGAGTTTTCTCCCCAAGCCTTCAACTGTTGACAGAAGCACATCCTTCATATTTCATCATCCCGGCAAATCTTGCTAAGTATCGACCAGCTGCTGTCCTCTGACCTGTCCATTTGCTGCTCAGTCAGCCTCAGTCTTTGCGAGAATGATCTCTTTTCAGTGTCTACCTGGTACCAGTGAGGAGCAAGCCCCGATTCCTTGTAAAAGCTGTATGTTGCACAAAGAAACGGAGAAGCCCCTGGTGCTGGTGGACACCTGACCCTGTTCACTCCGCTCTCTCATCTGTGATGGGGGTGGGCACCTGCTCCTCCAGTTCACTCCACCCCCTCATCTGTGATAGGGGTGGACACCGGCCCTCATAGTTCACCCCACTCCCTCATCTGTGATGTGGATAGACACCTGACCCCCAAGTTCACTCCACTCCCTCATCTGTGAAGGGGGTGGACACCTGCCTCACCCCAGTTCACTCCACTCCCTCATCTGTGATGGGGAAGACACCTCCTGCCCTACCCCAGTTCACTCCATTTTTCCATCATCTGTGACTATCTCACCCTCCATGCCCCAAACATGACAAACTCTTTTCTTTTTAGCCTCTCATGTATTTTTAAGAAATTTCCTATTTATGTTGAACAAGGTTTTATGGAGAAACAGGCTCTTAAGTATATCCAGGAGTGACCCTTTCTTTCTGGATCCTCTTTAGAAAACTTAAAAACTTCTGAGTGGTATTTCTGAAAACTCCATGTTTACACAGTTCGCTTAATCTACCTTTACAAAAGTAAAATTGTGTTTTTTTAAAAAAATTTTACTTTCACAAAACAGGATTGATTTACTAGCTTTGGAATCATCGCTCATCCATTCATTCAGCAAATGTTTTTGAGCCCTTCCTGAGTGTAGGCTCAGTGCTGGGTGTGCAGAGGTCAACTTGACAACTGGGAGTCTCTACAGGGGGAGGTTTAACAGGAAAGCGCACATACACACAAGTCACTGGAGACAGAACAGGGTACCTTCGCACTTCTCAACGTGTTGCCACATGGTCACATCCCTATGGCTAAGCTAATTAAATCTTTCTAGAACCCAAATTTCTTAATTCTCAAAACAGTGATTTATTTCTACCAGTGATACATAGTTTGTATAAAAAGCCAGGACCATTATTATTAACTGTCTCATTTTTATCTAGCAGTCCTAAAATTAAGTCTCAAGTTCAGCCTACTTTCTTCACCTTATTTTTCTCAGCCCTTTTCAAATCTTCATTATCAGATAAGCAAAATAAAGGGGGAACCCTCCTGATGAGGGCAGGGATGGTGGTCTCCGAGTGGACAGGCAAGGTGCCCAGAGGTATGGCTTACATCCATTGCCATTGTTCTGCATTTTGCCGACGCTCCACGGGCAGGAGCAAGCTAGGGCAGAGGCTTATCTATCTGCATTGCTTCCCAGGGCTCAGAGACGAGAAAGAAAACAACAGCCAAACCACAGATGCTCAATTACCCCTTTAACAGTCATTTTTTCTTTTTTACTGGAGTTTTAAACACAAATGCCTCTGGGCACAAAAAGATGCTGTGTCTGTTTGCTGGTCTGCCAGCTTGTAAAAGCCAGGCCATATGAAACATATGCATGCTTCTCAGGGGAAGAGGGAGTTTAATTTCAATTCTGAGCCTTTCTTTGCGAGATTCCACCATTCTTGGGAAATAGCCCCAAGTGAATCTGCCTCAAGGGCCGGAGAGACTGTTCTCCAGCCTAAGAAATTCCTCTAAACTGTAATAACTCTGTTCTTGCCAATTCCCCAGTCTTTCCATTAACAAAGACTTGGCAAATCCCTGTGGATGAGGGAGATACCAGAGAAATGAAAATGGAGAAGTGCGAGGAGTGATGGCAGGAGTGGCCTGCCGCATGTGGTGGAGGCAGCATGCACTGAGGTGTTTCACGGGGCAGGGCTTTCCAAAGCAGCGCTGGGCACAAGCACCTCCCTGGAACAAACAGCTGAGCAACCTGAACCGGACGGACACACTTTCCATCTGTGTCTCAAAGTGCAGCTTGCAAGCAGCCTGCAACAGAATCATCCCTGGGGGCGCTGAAAAACGGCAGTTCTAGGGCATCAAACCAGAGACTGAGACTCTCCATGCCGAGATCCTGGAATTGGTAGTTTGACTATTTGCTCTCTCCAAGTAATTTGGATGCAGCAGCATGAAAACTTCTGGTTAATAACAACAACGACAAAAATAGTTAGCTACTTGCAGCATTAGCCAAATTATCAGGCTTCTCTGCGTTCATCTTCTCTCTGAAAGTGGAGCTCACTGCTTCCTACTTGCCAAGTTATCTGAGGATACACAACAGTACATTTAAATCTTTAGACAGAACTAAGCACCCAAAAAAGATGTCCTTTTCATTATAGGGGACTGGAATACAAAAGTAAGAAATCAAGAAACGCATGGAGTAACAGGCAAATTTGGCCTTGGAGTACAGAATGAAGCAGGGCAAAGGCTAATAGAGTTCTGCCAAGAGAACGCACTGGTCGTAGCAAACACTCACTTCCAACAACACAAGAGAAGACTCTACACATGGACATCACCAGATGGTCAACACTGAAATCAGACTGATTATATTCTTTGCAGCCAAAGGTGGAGTAGCTCTATACAGACAGCAAAAACAAGACTGGGAGCTGACTGTGGCTCAGATCATGAACTCCTTATTGCCAAATTTAGACTTAAATTGAAGAAAGTAGGGAAAACCACTAGATCATTCAGGTATGACCTAAATCAAATCCCTTATGATTACACAGTGCAAGTGAGAAATAGATTTAAGGGCCTAGATCTGATAGATAGAGTGCCTGATGAACTATGGAATGAGGTTCATGACATTGTACAGGAGACAGGGATCAAGACCATCATGGAAAAGAAACCCAAAAAAGAAAAATGGCTGTCTAAGGAGGCCTTAGAAGTAGCTATGAAAAGAAGAGAAGCAAAAAGCAAAGGAGAAAACAAAAGATAAACCCATTTGAATGCAGAGTTCCAAAGATTAGCAAGGACAGATAAGAAAGCCTTCCTCAGAGATCAATGCAAAGAAATAGAGGAAAACAAGAGAACAGGAAAGACTAGATAACTCTTCAAGAAAATTAGAGATACAAAGGGAACATTTCTTGCAAACATGGGCACAATAAAAAACAGAAATGGTATGGACCTAACTGAAGCAGAAGATTTTAAGACAATGTGGCAAGAATACACAGCAGTATACAAAAAAGATCTTCACAACCCAGATAATCACAATGGTGTAATCAGTCAGCTAGAGCCAGACATCCTGGAATGTGAAGTCAAGTGGGTCTTAGAAAGCATCACTACGAACAAGCTAGTGGAGGTGATGGAATTCCAGTTGAGCTCTTTCAAATCCTGAAAGATGATGCTGTGAAAGTGCNAAGGAGTATGTCAAGGCTGTATATTGTCACCCTGCTCATTTAACTTATATGCAGAGTACATCATGAGAATGCTGGGCTAGAAGAAGCAAATCAACTATACTTCAGTGAAAATAAATACATAAATAAATAAACTGACAGAATCTCTCTGGCTGTCTGCTGGGGAAGTAGTTACAGAGGCTCGTGTGACAAATGAAAGGACAATTATTTGTTAGCACTAGTCTTGTGTTTTGTAGACCCTGATCTGCGTGTTGGGGACACATTAATAAAAAAAAATGGGCAAAANAAAATAAATACATAAATAAATAAACTGACAGAATCTCTCTGGCTGTCTGCTGGGGAAGTAGTTACAGAGGCTCGTGTGACAAATGAAAGGACAATTATTTGTTAGCACTAGTCTTGTGTTTTGTAGACCCTGATCTGCGTGTTGGGGACACATTAATAAAAAAAAATGGGCAAAAATCCCTCTCCTTATGAAACTGAATGTGTGTGTGTGTGTGTGTGTGTGTGTGTGTGTGTGTGTGTGTAGTCTGTTCAGGTATGATTCATGTACCGTCATCAACCAAGCAATTGGGACTTGGTTAGGCTCTATTAAGGTGGACTGTACATGACCTTGCCATATTTTCTACCTTTAATATTTTCCAAAATGCTGTCAATGATGATGGGGCATAAATATCAAAGCATTTGACATGTGGGTAAAACTTTCAGGATAAGGAATCTCTTTGTTTTCAAAATAGTGTATTTTGACCCAGAAATCAGGAACCCTTCAACTTTCTCAAGTCCCCTTTTCGTCCTTCATCAGATCTGTTTATGTAGATGTTGGCAGGGTCACACCCATGTTCCCTTGGCCCTTTCTGGAGCTTGTTTGCTGATGATTTCTGTACATGCCCATGGCTTTCCGTGTCTCCTTCCCTCTTTGTCAGAGAGAACAAGCTTTCTCCATACATAGGGCAAGGTGGAAATTCTGAGGGATCATACCCTAGAAGCAGCTCTCAAGCAGCGAGGGATAGGAGATAGTGGATAAATACTCTTAGTCTCCTTGCTCCCAGAAGGATGATTCTGGAGCATCTCTCCCAGAAAGTCTTCGGCAGAACAGAGCCCCAGACACCCATAGGAGTGAACTATTCAGCAATACACACCCGTTTTTCAAACCTCTGTCCCTCTTGGTCTCGTTTCTACACTCCACCATGTCAGGTGAGCTTCCTGGGGTCATCTCTCAGGAAGCAGTTGTAGGGGCATCTTTGTCTGAGATTCTCCTTCTGTCAGAATCCACACTGAGGTCATCTATTCTCTTGATTCAGAGTACACACATTTCAAGACTTCTGTTGACGGGTCTGGTGCACAATCTGGACGAGTGCTAGTTCATCTCCCTTTCACAGAACTGTTCTTGCTTGTACGTTTTGTACTTGCTTCAGACTAAATCCATCTTCTCTCTGCCTGAAATCTCATTACCGTTTCTTTGATGACCCAGTGATAGTCATTGGATCGATTTGACCAGAGTCTGAACTCACTGAGTTGATAACTTCATGGAATGATTTTATTTTTCCAGTAATTGCTACTGAGTGTGTTCTTCCGGGTGGATATAGGGAACACAACAATAGCTCAGCCTGATTCTATCTGTCTAAGCCATTAAAGAAGACACTCTCATTCGGATTCAAAATAACACCCCTTTCCTTTGCTCGGGCTAAGCTTGCAGCAGAGAAAGAGTCAGAAGTAGCAGGGCACAGCTAGTGGCAGGAGACGCGGTGCGCTGTCTTATTCTTTCTTTCTTCTGAGTCCCTCCCCCAAATCAAATCTCTTAAGAACTCCTGGCTCAAACTTATAGGGAGCCATCAGGAGAGGAGCATGCAGTAACCTAGCTGGCTGCAATCAGCTGCCTGGAGATGCGGTTGGAGGAAGGTGAGATGCCTGAATCTCCTTTGTATCCGCCTGCAGACAGCCTCTGCTTTTGGAGTGGTCATGGTGTAGATGATATATGTGGTTTTAGAGTAATATTCAGCTCCCCAACTCCTGCACACTGTAGAAAAGCAGCTGTGGCCTTCCCTGGTGGTCCAGTGGTCGAGAACCCAATTAGCAGTACAGGGGACACAGGTTCGATCCCCAGTCCAGGATGATTCCACATGCCATGGGGCAACTAAGCCCACGTGCCACAGCTATTCAGGCCGTGCTCCAGAGCCCGAGAGCTGCAAAAACTGCATGCTGCAACTGTGGAGGCCACCATGACGGGAAGCCTGAGCCCTGCACCTAAAGAGTAGCCCCGCTAGCCCCAGCTGGAGGGAGCCCATGTGTGGCAACAAAGACAACACAGTCAAAAACAAAACAAAACAAACAAATCAAAAATGGGGAAACAAGGAAAAGCAGCTGTATTTCCCTTTGATCCTCCAACGGTGGATGCCTCCAATGCCCTCGCCAAGTTGGGCACCATCCCATTTCTTAGTTAAGCGCTTGCCATGCTCCCTGCTCCCTCTCCACGCACCATCGAAGCCAGAGGAAATGGGTGCCTTCTCTGCCCACCAAGGGTATCAGGGACCTGCCTGGGGAAGGTTGCTTCCATCTTTCTCTTCCCAGGCACATAATATATACTATCCAGAGGTCTCATCCTGAGTCTCAGGCTATGTACGTCTTGAGGGTTTTCACTTTTTGAAATTTCCAGATGAGAAATGAACTCTTTATGTGTCAGCATCCCTCCCAGCTTCATGGGATAAATGTTAACATCTCCCCTGTCACCAAGTGGAGGAGGGGGTCCCGACACTCGCATTCAGTCTCCCAGAGAGCTTCTCTGATCCAGAACAACCTCCTGACTATATCTTTTTTGGGTAAAAACATTCAGATCAGTCCAGCATCTTTTGAACCAAGAGGGGTAGAGTAAGAATCTTTGGCCGTGAATCTAGCTTTCCTTGAATTTGGCCTTTCAGAATTAAGTTTTTTTCTTCATAGCAGTATCTGCATTCTTGTCTTGCAATGTTTGTAACCTCTGGGGATAGGAATGTTTATCTGTGGTTCATGTCAATGTGATTTTACATATAATTTTATAGCAACTCATTTGCATTCCCCAAGGTCATAAAGACATCATTCTTGTCACTCAAGAAACAAATTCAGGAAATCACTAGTTTCCAATGACACAGTGGAGAAAAAGGCAAACATTTATTTTTATTTGCAAGAGCAGTTTCTGCCAATAGTTAGTGCTCACAAAACCTTTTAAGCTACAGTAACTTTTGATAAACTCAATGAAGACTTTAAAAAAGACCCAGTGATAAGAAAATTACAGAAAAATCTCCATTACACTGTCGAAAATGTTTGGAATCCAAAATCCACTATTTTCTGCAATGGTTTGTAATATTTGCTCTGGTTAAAAAAAGATTTTCTTTTTGCTTCCTTTCTACTTCTACATAGTCCTGGTTAAATGAATACAATCTCTCCCATGTCTGCCATTTTCTGGATTTAGATTATTTTCATTCTTACATCCTTATATTAATATTTAACATTTTACATAAAACATTGAGTGTGTTGTGTTTTATGAAAAAAATTATAGATCCTATTTATGATGAGGCATTTCCAGTTTAGTGAAAAACTGAAAATCTAAACAGTAGAAAGTCATTTTATGCCTTTTTTTCCTTTTTAGCTATAATAAATAATTAGCAACCTATTAATTACAAACATTCTTAATTAGGCTTAGAGTAGCCAGAGCATTTTCAAAATTTTAAATTCATGTTTGTTACAGTATGTGAAGTCATTAAGAAAAGCCTCTGGTTTTCCAGTTTGATAACAAATGGCTTTTGTTTGCTGTAGAATTAATAGAAACTAGTGATGACTATGTAGCTTTTCCAGAGTTTTAAAGGCAAATCTATATTGGCCTACAGTTAACATGCAAATTCTTCCAACAAGCAACACAAAATGTATTGTAGTAGTCATTCATGTTTATCAACATTCAAGAAGATCTAGTCAGCAGCACAACTCTCCTATGTCAGAAACACATAACATGGTCACAACTGAATTCAGATCACACCTGGGAAAACTCCCCTTTTCCTAATGCATCCTCTAGAATCCAGACTTCCAGTACAGCACAGAAACAGTAGCAATGAATACTGCGATACAAAGGTAAGCACAGACAAGAGTTTGGTGTGCTAGCATACAGAGCTTTAAAAACAGTGACAAACAAAACCAAACATCTTGCCCTGTTCTCTCTCTTTTCCTTCTGTGAGACTAGAATTCTCACAGTCTTCTAGAAACATTCAATTCAGGGAATGAAGTCCAAATGACCTTAGCACTGGGGTGCTGAATCAAGAGGGCGAAGGGGCAGAACATGGAGTTCAGCACCTCCCACAGATACATCAAACCATCCTAGAACTGAAATTGCTCCTTGGAGGGGAAATTTGGCCACAAGGGGACGTCATATTCATTTAAGAGAAGGTACTGGGGGAACATACTGCCGTGCTAAAGATGGTTTACTACTACTAACAGGTTTGAAGGAAAATGTGATTTTTCAAAATATTTAGTTTTCTCCCAAGGAATATTTTTGGTGGTATGCTAATGCTGTGCTATGCTAAGTCACTTCAGTCGTGTCCGACTCTGTGCAACCCTACAGATGGCAGCCCACCAGGCTCCGCCGTCCCTGGGATTCTCCAGGTAAGAACACTGGAGTGGGTTGCCATTTCCTTCTCCAATGCATGAAAGTGAAAAGTGAAAGTCAAATCGCTCAGTCATATCCGTTAGCGACCCCATAGACTGCAGCCTACCAGGCTTCTCCGCCATAGGATTTTCCAGGCAAGAGTACTGGAGTGGGGTGCCATTGCCTTCTCCATCTGGTGGTATATTGTGGCTCAAATTTCACTGCATTATTTTTGGCTGGATAAATGAAATGTGCACCCACCCTCATCACCATCACTCTGAAGTCTTCTTCCATCACATAAGACACTTGTTAAGATAAGAAAGATATTCTGCTAAAGCTGACGGTGATTGAGAGTCATTCAGTATTCAAAGTTCCTAAAGAATCGTTGATTCTCTGAAAGGGATAAAAAAGTAGGAAAGACTTTTTTCAAACTCTTGCTAGTAAACAGGTATTACTTCAACTGATACAATGGCTACGTGACATCAAAGTACTATAAATTATCAAAACTATCGTACAGAAAAATTACAAATTCATTGCAAAATACATTACACTGCTACCATTAAGAAAAAAGTGCTTTTTGTTTTCCTTTCTTTTTTTTTTTTTTTTTTTTTTGCCAGAAAAGTATTCTTTCAGTATAGAAAATCCTATGCGTTACCCTGCATGTGGCTAGGATATACCATAATGGAGTTTGTACTGAGTCCTTCTGATTTGCTGGAGGAAAGGCTGAAAAATATAATAATGACTCATTAAAGCCATGTCCCAAACGACCGTGCCAGCTGTCAGTGGAGAGATGCCTGTTGAAGACACAAGAGGACGCCCTGGTCTGCCGAGCCCTGCCGGCCACATGGTCCCATCAGTCAGCTGGTCTGGGCTCGCAGGCCTGCTGCGTGTTCTGCGGTTCCTTGCGCTGTCCTGACCTGTTCTCGCAACGTCATCTCGCTTCGTCACCCCTGTGACTCTCCGGCTCAGTGATGCCGGTATTGCCTCATGAGAGGAACGATGCAGGACGGCGGCCCCGCCAGTTTCAGGAACGGGTGTCTGAGAAGCTCCTCGGCTGTGGCCCTCCGAGCGGGCTCCCGCACCAGCATCAGGTCTAGGAACGCCCGCAGCACTGAGGACACCTGCGGAGACAGAGGCCGGCCTCCTGAGGACTAGCGCTGGAAGACCCAGGCCCCCGAGTGGCCTCCCAGCAAACTCCCGGAAAGCCTTCTGCCCACAACGCCAAAGTCCAGAAAGTCAGCTTGAAGAAAGAGCTCACGGGAGCAAAAGCAGGCACTGCCTTTCTTAACACGTGCTGTTTTCCGTATCTTTTTCAAACCTGAAATACTAGGAGTAAATGATGGTACAACAAAGATATGAACTAAATGAACTATGAACTAAAGATATGAACTAAACTAAACAGCAGCTCTTATGGGGCACCCACTATGTTCAGATGCTGGTCACACACATTTGATGAACAGTGTTATAAACATGGAATGACTTTTATTTGTCTAACCACGCAACCATCTAGGCTTTGTGCAATTCCTTTTTTTTTTTTAAAAGACTTTTTTTAATGTGGTTTTATTGAATTGGTTATAATACTGCTTCTGCCGTATGCCTTTTTATTTTTTTGGCCTCAAGGCTTATAGGATCTTAGCTCCCAGGTCAGGGATCAAACCCACAACCCCTGCATTGGAAGGGAAGTCTTAACCCCTAGACTGCCAGGGAAGTTCCTGGAATTCCTTTCTTGAAGAGAAACAAATTTCCCTAAGGAATGTGACGACAGATAGCATTTATCCTTTAGTTTCTTGCAATTTACTTTTTTGCAGTATAGCTTGTGTACATTCAAGTACATGAAAAGCATATATTTTACAGTAGTTCTTCAAAACACACACAGACACATGCACACGCACACACACACACACACACACACACACACATTCCATACTCCTACCCAGGTTTCCTGGGTCAAGAAGATCTCCTGGAGGAGGGTATGGCAACCCACTCCAGTGTTCTTGCCTGGGAAATCCCATGAACAGAGAAAGAGTCACAAAGAGTCAGACAGTACTGAGAACAGCACATTATTTAAACTGTCCAATGTTGTAACATTTTCACACTCTTGTTCAATTCAAGCAGCTTCTCCGCTTTGTTGCAGGTCCACTCAGCCTACATGAGTGATTCTCCAGGGGCTCTTCCCTAAGGTGTAGGGATGAGGGAAGAGGGGATGCTGTCACAACAATTCTCTCCCTCTTAGTATCTGGGGGTAGTGGGATGGTCGGTATTTTTAGGGCTAATCTGTGGAAACAGCGCTGTCAGCAAGCCCACCCCGCACAGTGGTGCTTTGTTGACTTACCATCATTTTTTCTGAGCTTGGCTCTACTTGATGATGCCTGGAAACCAGGAAAGATCCTCGCTGGTTCCCTCACCATGTTGCTCACTGGTGGTGAAGTCGCTCAGTCGTGTCCGACTCTTTGCGACCCCGTGGACTGTAGCCCACCAGGCTCCTCCATCCATGGGATTTTCCAGGCAAGAATCCTGGAGTGGGTTGCCATTTCCGTCTCCATGTTGCTCAATGCCCTGTACTATCTAGCCCCTGTCCACCCTCTGACATGCCTCATGCTTCACCTTGCTCACTTTGCTCTGGCTGAGGGTCTTCGAACTGCTCCTCCCCACACCCGGGGTGTTTTATCCCAGATCTTTGCATGACTTTCAGGCTCCAGTCCCTTGACAGGACTCCCTTCAACCCTCCGCCAAAACTAACTCCCAATTCCTTTTCTGCCCCTCAGCCACGTCACAGCATGTTATTCATTTCCTGGCATGTACCACTCTCTAAAATTTTTTTGATCATTCATTGTGTGTAGTTTGTTATCTGCTTCCCCAACTAGAACGCAACCCCTCTGAGAGTCAGGAAATGCGGGGCTTTGAGCTGGGATGTCCTGGTCATTGGAACACCCCACAGCGTGCCTGAAATTCCCAGTGCAGAAGTGCTGAGAGGTGTCCACCCATGGGAAGGGAGCTCAAGTGCCCACTTTCACAGAGGAGCTTCAGAGAGGGAGGGGCAGACTCACTTGCCCAAGGGAATGAACAAGACGAGCAGAGACCTGAACTCGGTAGCTCTAATTCCATAACAGGCAGCTAGTGAGAAGCTACAGCAGCACAGAGAGCTCAGTCTGGTGCTCGGTGACGACCCAGAAGGGTGAGTGGGGGGTGGCAGGGGGATCAAAAGGAAGAGGATGCATGTACACTTACAGCTGATTCGCGATGCTGTATGGCAGAAGCTAACGGAGCACTTTAATGTGACTAAAACGTAAATGAAAACAAGACAAGGTCCATGCCTAGAAACCAACATCTACTCCCAGATGTGATCTACTCCAGTCTTTAACATTGCAGAGAGGGAAAGATCAAAGAACGATGTGGAATTTCAGCAATGGATGTTGCTTCTCACCTTGTGCAGGTCCTTCACTCTTGGAGGTAAACTGTCCCGAATCCGCCGCATGGCCTGGAGTGGGGGCTCGTTGAAGTAGGGGGGCTCACCATCAATCATCTCGATCACCATGATCCCAAGGGACCAGATGTCCACCTGTTAGGCACAGTGATTATCTCAGGCAAAGAGAACTTTCTGGAAGGTTGAGTATGGCCAGGGAACCCAGTAGACTCATACTCATTCGTAAATTCATACGGTATTTGTAACTTCTCAAAATCTACAATTCAGATTTATCAGCTGAATGGTTGAGTGACCAAGTGTTTGCTACTGGTCTTCGCCTGCTTTTTAAAGGCAACTTCAGTGAAGATTCTGACAGTTAGCTACATGTGAATGTCTTACTACTCTGAAGTTCAGAACCTTTAAAAAATCCTGTTTTTTTTTATCAGGTCAGAAGAGAAAACCATTCAAAGTTTTATGCTAAAAATAGAGAAGAAAATTACATTTAAACTATAAAAAAATAAAAGTTTTTGGCATATTCATAACAAACTCCAAAGAGCTACCCTGCACAACACAGTATATCCTGATTCTTTTATTAAGTTGATTTTTTTAAAGTTCTTTGCTGCCGTACTTAGGTTTCTCACTTTGTGTTTTATCACTCTGAAGCAGTGTACACAAAACTGTATTCTGTAAAACCATTGTCAGGGACTGGAGGAAAGGAAAGAGAGAGATGACAAGCAATCCTTCCCAGTTAAAGAATGGGAAGTCAGGGCAATGAGGTGCCAGGGCTGCTATAAATTCCCAGGCCCTGGCGGCTCCCTCGGCCCTCATTACACCTCTTATCAGTCAGCTGCATTCCTGCTCTCGCCCAGAAGTCACCTCCACTCTGAGCTGATGCTCTCGGGACCACGGAGAGATAAGCAAGAGGCATACTTATCCAAGGGCAGCACACCAGCAAAGGAGAGTCTGCTGGCAGGCTGGCTGCTGTCCTCCGCTCACTGGCCCATGACCCCGCCTCCGGCTCCCCCTCCAGGACTGCCCCCTGCACCACAGTGTGTGGAAACGCCGTGTGCCCAGGCGAATGTGCTCCTTGCCTCCCTGTGTGTGCACGTGTCTCAGAGCTTTATTCACACCGTTCCTTCCCCCGAAGGCCCTCCTCCGCTTCTGCCCCTCATTTTATGTAACCAAACCTTGTCCCTTAATAGATTAAGAGCAGGTATGGGAGCAACTTAACTGTCCATCAACAGATGATTGGATAAAAAAAGACGTGGTATATGTACAATGGAATATTAGTCGTAAAAAGGAATGAAACGCTACCATTTGCAATATCACAGATGGACTTGGAAGATATTATGTTAAGTGAAGAAAGTCAGACAGAGAAAGACAAATGCTGTATGACATCACTTATGTGTGGAATCTTAAAAATGCAACAAACCAGTGAATAAAACAAAAAAGAACCAGACCAATAGTTATAGAGAACAAACTTATGGTTACAAGTGGGAAGAGGGAAGGAGGGAGGGGCAAAAAGGGGACAGGAGAATTAAAAAAGCCCAGAAGGTTACTATGGGATTATATGGAATCATCTGTGTGAAATTTTTTGGAAATTGTAAATTGCACAATTTAAAGAATCATTCAATAAAAAAGACAATTTAAAAAAATGTAAAAGTCAGTAACAACAAAAATAGAATATGAGAGGTTATTTCCTTTCCAGAACAAACAGAAATTGTGCCATATTTTAAAATGTTTCAAAAATTCATATATAATTTTTTGCAATGGGAAAACATTATTTCTCACCCAAATATTCACCCCAATCTATGGAGCTTACTCTGACCCTGTATCCTCTGAACACACCTGCTCAACTGTGAGTCTCCAGCCACTTTTCAGGTTGCACTGGCCCTGGGGGTTAGATGAGAGCTGGAGTGCCTCTTCCCCACTGCCTATTTGGGACCTAAGCACATTGGTTGATCAATGCTGTCATGACACCCCAAGGGTGGACAGGCTCTCTTCCGCCACAACTTGCTCTGTGAAAAGCCTGCTGCTGCTAAGTCGCTTCAGTCATGTCCGACTCTGTGCGACCCCATAGGCAGCAGCCCACCAGGCTCCCCTGTCCCTGGGATTCTCCAGGCAAGAACACTGGAGTGGGTTGCCATTTCCTTCTCCAATGCAAGTGAAAAGTGAAAGTGAAGTGGCTCAGTCCTGTCTGACTCTCAGAGACCCCATGGACTGCAGCCTACCAGGCTCCTCTGCCATAGGATTTTCCAGACAACAGTATTAGTGAATGGCAATCGAATATGGAGTTAAAAGTCATCGAGCTGGTCTCTGGGGGTCATTAACGAGCTCAGAACCCTTGCATCTCAGCCAGGCCCTGCCCACTCCCCAGCAACGACCGTCACCTCCTTACCTCCGTCCCATAGGGCAGCCTAGAAATCACCTCGGGTGCCATCCAGTAGGGTGTACCAACCAGTGATTTCCTCTTCGGCACCTCTTTGGAAACTTGAGCACAGAAACCAAAGTCAGACAGCTTGATCTGAAAAGGAAAGGAATATAACAAACTAACCATTTAAAAATACTGGCTTCAACATCTGGGGCAAGATGGAGGGACCTAGAGATTTTCATACTAATGAAGTCAGAAAGAGACAAATACCATATATGGTATTACTTATATGTGGAACCTAGAACAAATGAACTTATCTATGAAAAAGAAACAGACTCAGACAGAGTTGTGGTTGCCAGGGAGGGGGGGATGGGCAGATGGGGGGTTGGGATCAGCAGATGCAAAGGGCGTGTATAACATGGACAAACAGCAAGGTCCTGCTGTGTAGCACAGGGAACTGTACTCAGTATTGAGAAAAACCACAATGGAAGAGAATATGAAAAAATATATATATATACACACGTGTACAATCGAACCACTTTGCCAAATAACAGAAATTAAGGCAACATTGTAAATCCACTATATTTCAATAAAATAAATCTTAAAAATATACTGGCTTCAAAATGTAGAAATACAACAAAAGTTTCCGTTTCAAAGCAATATCATCTTATCATTCACAGGCCTCGGATATATCAGAGAAGGGGCTCTCAGACCCTTTCGTTGGAAAAGCACAACCTATTTTACTGAAAAAAACGATCATGGCCCCACCAGGACTGACTTTCAAATGTTTAGCTGCTGCTATCTTTTTATACAATCATGAAATAATATAATACACCCAAAACAAGAAATTCATCAAAATTCAAGGCCACTACTTCCATTTTATGTAAGAGAGATAAGAAAGCCTTCCTCAGTGATCAATGCAAAGAAATAGAGGAAAAGAACAGAATGGGAAAGACTAGAGATCTCTTCAAGAAAATTAGACATACCAACGGAACATTTCATGCAAAGATGGGCTCGATAAAGGACAGAATGGTATGGACCTAACAGAAGCAGAAGATATTAAGAAGAGGTGGCAAGAA